>JAXGGA010001010.1:0-173687 GCA_038373865.1 Uloborus plumipes
GGGATGCAAGCACTGTGCATCGGCTGTATCGGAGATGGTTGGAAAGAGGAAATGTAGCCACATTGAGGGGTGCAGGTGCAGCCAGAGTGACGTCAGACCGCTTGGATCGACTGATTCACCGACAAGCTGTGGCGGACCCACAAGTCACTTGTACGTCGATTCTGCAGCACGTGCAAGGTACCTTGGATGTTCCTGTGCCCGCTAAGAAAACTGCCATTGACCTCACAGCACAGACTCCAACGTTTGGACCAGGGCGACGTGGATTGCAGAATGGCAAACCGTAGTGTTCTCAGATGAATCCCGCTTCTGTTTGTCCAGCGATAGTCATCGCATACGTGTGTGGCGTCGACGTGGAGAAAGATCGAATCCGGCAGTAACTGTGGCATAATGGTTTGGGGCGCTATTGCATACAATTCCGTATCACCTCTAGTTCGTATTCGGGGCACTATGACGGCCCAACGATATGTAGATAATGTACTGCGGCAATCCCCTACCTTCAGGGTCTGCCAAATGCAGTTTTTCAACAGGATAACGTCCGGCCTCACAGTGCTCGAAGCAGCCAACATGCTCTACGAGGTGTACAGATGCTTTCCTGGCCACCATACTCGTCACCAATCGAACATGTGTGGGACGTGATTGGACGCCGTTTGCAGAACCTGTCGTTCAGAGGACGAACTGTGGCAAATGGTTGAAAGGGAATGGAGTGCCATCCCTCAGGATACCATCCGCAGGCTTATTGACTCCATGCCTAGACGTGTTTCTTCGTGCATCGCTGTCCGCGGTGGTCCTACTTCTTACTGAGCCGACGCCGTCCTCGCTCTAAATTTTGCTTATTTATTTTGAAATAAATATCACTTATTGTTCCATGCTGTCTCTTTCTTCTTACCAAATTTCATCAATTTCTGACCACTCCTTCTTGGTGTTGCATTTTCAATGTCGAGCAGTGTATCTGCCCAGTGTCTTATAAACAGGACGTTAAATAACTTAATAAATGTGGCAACGGCGATCTATTTTGCGCCTAAAATGTATGTAAACCATTCCAAGTAAGAGTTTTAAGCAGATAAAAATTGAAAAAAAAAATTGTTTAAAAAAACTTTGGCATAATTGGGTTAAAGTAGAAATTTTTAAAAATGTCTTTTTAGCTCGCGCTTACGCCATAAAATAAACGTGGGCTCCAAATTACTGCTTTCTAGCCTCAGTTGTTTTGGCTGTGCACTGTTAAAACTACAGGTTGCACAGGGCACCTTTAAGGGCGCTTTTCCACTTAACGACACGGCAACGATAAATCGTAAGCGATTGTCGTCATCCGACATTGGAGCACGCAAAATGCATTAAAATATGCTATGCGCTTTTCCATCTCCCGATTCCAGGACGATTGTGCCGTCTCCGACCGAACACTGTCGTTTGTCGTCTTATTCGTGTCGGATGGCATCCGTCTCGCCTTTAAAATCGGGACGATATTCATCTATCTGTTTACTTTCTTCGAACGAAAGCAATGGCGTTTAAATTCGACATCTCTGAATTAATAAAGTATAAGCTTCAATTTGTAGACGATTGATAAAAGATGTAGCAATAAAAGATTTGAATCATTTTATTTTATACTTTGTTTCATTAATTGTAGCGCAGACGATTTTTAATGCTTCAAAAAAGATTAAATTTTCATTCTGAACTTTCTTCGATGAGCAACACAGTAGTCATGGCATTCAAGTTTGACGTGTCTGTTTTGTGTGAATTAATTGAGCAGCGACCGTGTCTATGGGATAAGCGATATATTTTATACAAAAACAAAATTCCCAGGGAAAAAGCCTGGAAAGAAGTTTTTAGATTTTTAGATGAGGAATATGACGGCAAAACTTCTTCAGACAAGAAAGAAACAGGTAAGTTCAAAGAGCATTGTTCGTAACTATAAAAATATATTATGCACTTTAGATTAAACTACTTGTGTACCTTGTCCAGATTTTTACTATTCTTTGTAAATTTAGTAAAAATATTTAAAATCACCTAAAATCTTTTCGCAATTTCTTGAAAAGTGTATAAAACTCGCCTACAATGTAACTTTCTTTAAAAATATCGTGCACCCAATACCGCCTCTTAATTTGTTTTCTTTTTCTCATGAGGTAAAGCAAATATAGTAGTCGTAATCTGTTAAATTGAGCAGCTATAATAATACCCGTGCGAACACAGTGCTGTTTCGAAATGAAATGCGGTGGAAAATGACCCCTTCGGGGAAACGATATCGTTTGAGTGGAAAAGCAGTGCTATAGACGATACGACACCGTACTTATCGTTGCAGTATTACCGTCCGACTTTCGTCGTTGTCGTGTCGTCAAGTGGAAAAGCGCCCGTACCCCCAGAAGGGTGTCACTTGACTCCCTAATGTTGCCCTTAAAGCTACTATTTGGCTCCATGCGGCAACCTATGGGCGCTTTTCCACTTAACGACACGACAACGACGAAAATCGGACGGAAATACTGCAACGATAAGTACCGTGTCGTGTCGTCTACAGCACTGCTTTTCCACTCGACCGATATCGTTTCTCCGAACGGGTCATTTTCCGCCGCATATCATTTCGAAGCAGGAAGCACAGGTGTGTTCGCATGTATATTATTATGGTTCCTCAATGAAACAGACTACGACTGTTGGATTTACTTTACCTCCGCAAAAAAGGAAACAGATAAAGAGAAGATACTGGGTGCATGATACTCACAATTTTATTACATTCCCACCTTGTTTACTTAAGAACGAAACGCATACTATAGGAATGAAAATATGAGCTTTTCTGTAGCAATAAAGATCGTCTGAGCAACATCAGTGAAAAAAATATTAAGTAAAATGAATTAAAATTATTTTATTGCTACATTCTTTAGTTTATCGTCTGCAAATTCAAGCTTATTTCTATTAATGCAGCGATGTAAAATTTAAACGCCATTTTTATGTGTTGCTCCTTAAAAAGGTAAACAAATGAATGAATGTCGTACCGATTTTAAAGGCTGCCATCCGACACGAATGGGACGGCAAACGACATCGTTCTGTCAGAGACGACACAATCGTCGTGGAATCGGGAGATGGAAAAGCGCATATCTTATTTTAATGCATTTTCCGTGCGCCAATGTCGGATGACGACAATCGTTTACGATTTATCGCTGTCGTGTCGGTAAGTGGAAAAGCGCCTTATGGGTGCTTTATGACAACCCATGGTCCCCAAGGGTCAGGGGTGCCCACAGGGGGCGGGGGGATTATGACGCTAGATGCGCCATCAAAATTTTTGGGGGAATTTTTTTAACTTATTTATTTATTCATTTAAATTATTTATTAATTTATTTTTTTAGTATAAAATTATTTGTAAATTTATTTTTTTTAAATTTAAATTACCTCTTTTAGTTATTTATTATTCTTATTCTTTTTGTGTGTGTGCGTGTGTGTGGAATGTCTGAAAGGGAAAACAAAATTTATCTTCTGCACAATCATTCAAAGACTATGTTCGTAATACAAATACAAAATACAAATGTGGCGTCCAGCAGCAGGCTCAGGGCCCAACTTGGCTGGTCCTAGTCAAATTAAAGACCCCAATGAAGATCAATGGCCCTCTTAAAGCCATCTACTCCATTGCTCTTTACCGCCTCTTCCGGTAAGCTGTTCCAAGTTCCCACTACCCTGCTAAAATAGTAATTTTTTCGAATTTCCAGGTTCGCCTGAGGTTTAAACAGCTTAAAACAATGACCCCTTGTCCTGCTTTCCTTGCAAAACTCCAACCCTGCAACATCATTCATTTTAATAAATTTAAATAACTGAATCATGTCCCCTCTGGTTCTCCTTTGCTCAAGACTATACATATTAAGCATTCTAAGTCTGGAATCATAGTCTAAATTAGAAAATCCATTTACTAACCTTGTAGCCCTTCTTTGTACCCTTTCCAATAAATTAATGTCTTTCTTCAGATAAGGAGACCAAAACTGAACAGCATACTCCAAATGAGGTCTTACCAAACTTCTATATAGATGCAGAAGAACCTTCTTAGATTTGTTTGAAATAGATCTATTAATAAACCCAAGCATCCTATTGGCTTTGCTTTGTTACTAGCTATGCTGCACTGTTGACTGGACTTGAAATCCTGATTTATTAAGACACCTAGATCCATAACATTATCTGCCCTACTAATGACTGAACCCTGTAAATAATAGCTTGTATGCTTATTTCCATGACCGAAATGCAGCACTTGACATTTCCCAACATTAACTGCCATACCCCACTTGTCTGCCCATTTAGTAATATGATCCAAATCCTGTTGCAGCTGATTTATTTGTTCGTCATTTTCTACAACCCCCATAAGTTTGACATCATCGGCAAAACAATTCATGTAAGTAAGTATGTATGTAAAGTATGTAAAGGTATGCATTGACTTGCTACCGATATATAGTTATCACAATTAGTAAAACGTGGACTCAGAACATGTCGTACAGTAAAATATTCAACACTATCAATGCAAAACAATCTATTCAGTATTTGACTTTGTTCCAATAGCTTATTTTTGTACATTTTATTACAACCTCTGTGTCTCGAAACCTCCGTACCTCGAATTTTTCTTCTGTCCCGTGAAATTCGAGATGACAAGTTTGACAGAAAATAACACTTTTCCTCATGGCTCGTTTTCTCAAAATTCCAGCCACAAATTTATTCATAAAACGAAAGTCCTCCGCTTCCGATAAGGAAAAAAAAATCTCTTCCTTTGTGACAAGCACTTTCATGAAAATATTTATTTCAATTTCGCAACCTCATTACAGCGGATGATGTTACCAAAAAAATGTACGAAAACACAGATATTTGGGGCAGTAAAGTTCCACAGGTGTGAAGAGCAACAGACATAAAGCAGTAAAGCGATTCATCATCTTCGCGTCGACCTTAGTGATAAGATTTTTAGCACCTGCAAACTTGCTGCACCTCGTGTACAGCAATAACAGGAGGATAAGATTTATGCGGTGTCACTGCAAACGAATAAAATAATTTCTCTTTTTATATTTATAATAAAGTTACAAAGCGAAGCATTGAGGAAATTGTATTCTGGTCGAAAATTTCCTAAACGGCAAAAAATAAACAATTGTTTTTACAGTATAATACTCAAAGCAGAGGTTCCAGTTTAAAACGGCAAAATCACAGTAATAAATAGTAAAACCTATTTTACAAGTTATTACCATAAAATTAGCTATATTATACTGAATAAACAACAGTATATTATAACTGGCAGCAGAGGTTCCAGTTTAAAACTAAAATTGACAGTAATAAACTAAAACTAGCAATTTTACAGCTTATTACTTCAAAATTAGGAATTTTACAGTTTACTACTGTAAAATTAGCAATTTTACAGTTTACTATTGTAAATTTAGTGATTTTGCAGTCTATTACTGTAAATTTAATATAAAAATAGCTGTATTATACTGTAAAAGCAATATTTATTTTTTACTCTGTTGAGGAGGGGGAGAGGGCATATCTAGTAATGTTGCATGGGATGGTTGCAATTGATTTTATCTATTCTTTATATATATAGGTATAAAGAGGGCTAAAAGCCCCCCCACCTCCCAGCACCTACAGACCTGAACTTTGTTACAAAATTCGAACGTATCCCCGTCAAATGCACTTTGAAGGCCAAATTTTACATTTCGAATTAGTTATTTTTAAATTGATTAACTAGTCTCATTTTTGGTGTATCCGCCATAATTGAGGTGGGAAAACTCCCCCCCCCTTTATAATATTACTAGCAGAACCCGGCAGACGTTGTTCTGCCTAGATGTATATTTCGTCTCCACATGGTGTTTTGGATGTAAAAATCTATAAGACGTTGTTGAAAATAGGCATGAAAGATTTTGAAAATTCTAAATCAAGCAAAGTTATCATCTGATAAAGTTATTCAATAAAAAAGTTCATTTTCCTTTAAAACTATAAAACTATGTTCTGTAGAGTTGGAAAACACAGATGTCCACTTCTTATAAAGTTAATAAAGTCACTTAGAAGGCTAAACTAAGCTTAACAACAATGGCGGACTTGTTAAAATTTTGCAATGTAAAGATGCAAATGATACTTAAACTTGACAGTACTTGAAGAAACTTCTTAAAACAGAAAAGTAACACAACTTTTTGAATAAAAAAAAAGCATGGAGGAATGGTTGTACTTTAGTAATTTGATGGCATAAGCTATCGGGAAATACTCGTCCGTACACACAACCGTTTGAAAATTAAGTAACAACATATCTAATGCGAAGAAATGAGTTCCATAAATTTTGCACTCGTGGCACAATTTGAGCAAGCATGAATATATTATTCGCAAAGCTGAAAACAATTTTAATGAAATAGTAGGTACTCAATACCCACCATTCCGTACGTCGTTAATAATTTTTAACATTGCGGTTAATAACAAATATTACGAACATGAAAAAGCAAACACCTTAAAAAATATAGTAGCATTTGAGTACTGTCATGCAATAATATGTTTGTCTGAGAAGAAAACATATTTAATCAGGTATTTATCATACACAAATAATTTTTTCTACTTTCGAAAACAAAAATAGTTGCGTAGCAACGCGCCTTGGAAAATTTCAATTATTGAAGGTTCTTGGCGCTATTTAAAAAGTCGCCAATTTGGTAGCTAATTTGGGATACCTTGGATAATTCTGAACCCCTATCCCTTCCATAAATAAACTTACGTATTATCACTTTTGTGAAAGAGAGTCGCCAAATGTTGAGGTATTCTCTATGAAGCTGATTACTTTTTGGCAATCTGAAATCAATTTGAATATTATATTTGGCGCTAAATGTACACCATTCTGTAAGGCGTTAAAATAATTTCCAACATTGCGATATATCATAGCAAATAGTATAGACATGAAAACGAACTATTGATTGGATGTTTGGCGAGAAAATATAGTAACATACTTTGATTGAAAACAGCAATAGGTATAAAGAACAAAATAGCGTTCGTCTGGAAAATAATGCATGACATCTAAGCCTCTACAAATCTAAAGGAGTTCCGAAATATGAAACTGAATCTCATTTGTTTTTAAAAAAAGATTAATCTGTTAATCAAATACCTTTTTTATCCTTTATACTTGAGATAGTTATTGGGAAAACTTCCATTATTGAGAGCTCTTGGCGCGATTCAAAAGATAGCCAAATTTACGGTAGCAAGCAATTCCAACTATCTGCCAGAGAGTTGAGTTGATACACTAAATACTCGATTGGATTGATGAAAGCCTTCGAAAATGGAGTTTTAAATTGAAATTACAAAGACAGAATCAGGTCTAAAATTGAAATAAAAAAATAACTACCCATCGGATTTTGTTGAAACTGGTCTCTAAACCTTCCCAGTACCAAAAAGAACAAACGGTGAAAATTTCTGCCAAATCTCCCTGGTAGTTTCTGAGATCTTAGGGAACACACACACACACACACACACCAACATTCATTTTTATATATATAGATACATCGCTGGAAAGGGTTTTTTTCTGAAAAAGAAAAGTTTCAACACGTTTCACTCCGTTAATTAGAACAGGAGACATTAATTAATCAAATTTAGCCAACTTTCAAGGCTTAGCTCTATACGCAAAACTGAAACACTAGGTCCATTTTAAAGAGAAACTGCTCTTTCTTCCCTGAAGTTACATAGTTGTTTAAATTTGCGTTTACCTTTAGTATTAATGATAGCTCTTTTTAGTTTGATTAACTCTAAAAGCGTATTTTTTACTTTTTTTTACTATAATTTGGCGAACTGTTTTGAACTTTAACAGGACTTTTAGGGGAAGGTAAAAGGTTGTGGAGCCCATTCAAATTTAAGAACATAATAATTTTACTTTAAAGGGTTGGAGTTAATTTAAATTTATTCAATTAACTCGTTACCATCGAAACTTGACTCGTCAACCGTTACCATCGAGTTTCGATGGTAACGGTTGACTTCTTTTACATTTATTGCACGGGCATTGCCGTACAGGTACTGCTAGTTACTTACATTTTGCTAAACATCTTGGTTGAACTTCAATTGCGAAACGCATCCCGAGCAGATAGGCCTAAACCAACTTGTGCTAGCATCAAATATGGTCCAAAAATGCATTTTTTGAACTTCAATGTTGAAAATTTACCAGTGGTGTGTCCCTTCTATCCGTCCCTCATGAGGGAGGGGGAGGATTACAGGCATTTTAGATCCCGGACTATATGCACTATAAAATCACTGAGATATGCAAAATGCATGCACAGAGGAACTAAACACACCTAAAATGTGCTCCAAAAATGCAAGACATATGCATTGAAATCTCTTGTTTACTGAACTGAACGTTTCCTTCCAGTCCTTACATTTGTAAGAATGCTAACATACTGGGGTTGGAAAAGTGGCATAAACCAAGGGTTCTGAGAGGGAGTTAACGCCCCCCCCCCCCCGTTGCGCCACTATCAGAACTTGTACTTTTTATTCGCTTTCTCGTACTGACCAATGTACGAATGCAGCTGGCCTGTGATTTCAAGCATTTCCACTACGGGTCAAAGGGTCTAAAAACAATGCAATTTCGTCGGAAAACAACAAAAACAGCGCCCACTTATATATGCAAATACATTGACTTCCTAAAGTCGGAGGGGGGGGGGGGCAATTGCACTACCACAATTGCTTGACCACTGACCCCTAAATGACGGGCTTGGAATGCAGCCCTAATATCGGGGCTGAGTATTACGGCTAGGTAATTACAGATCTGGTAAAATAGGATCTTGCACTTCTGTTGAAAATTTTTGATTAAAAAAAAGATATACAATAGAACCTCGGTAACTCGACACCTACGGACCACGAAAATCTGTCGAGTTAAACGGGTGTCAACTTATCGAGGCTCCGTAATTTCAACTATTGCAGTGTTTCCTGTATTGCTTATTTACTAGTGCTTAACACCAGCATTATAAACATATTAATTTCGGTAAAGGATTTTTTCCTTCCTTCCTTTTATTTTTACTCTTAAAGAACATAACAAAATTAATAGGATTAAATAAAGATGTCTAATATTGGTATGGTCACTATTCGGCTACAGTGGACCAATAAATTGATTTTTTTGAATTATTGATTTATACGTCTAAAACTTTGTGTGCTTGTATTATTGTATATTTACTACATCTAAAAGCATAAAAAACACAAATTAGTGTAAAACAATGAATACTTTTTTTTTTAATTTCAAAGTTAAATATTTTTTTAACAAAATTTCAAAATGTTCCAGGCGTCACAATTTTTTTTCAAATTTTGAATTTCCATTTAATTTCCAATCATTAGGCATGATTGCATAAAACAATGCATGACATGCAATGTTTTGTGTGATAGTTTATAAAAGATGGCTGAAAATGAAAATTTATATGAGTTTTTCAGCTGAAAATCTTTGTTTTCAGCCATCTTTTATAAATTATCTCATAAAACATTGCATGTAATGCATTGTTTTATGCAATCATGCCTAATGATTGGAAATTAAGTGGAAATTCAAAGTTTGAAAAAAAAAATTGATGCCTGGAACATTTTGAAATTTTGTTAAAAAAGTATTTAAATTTGAAATTTGAAAAAAATATTCATTGTTTTTGCACTAATTTGTGTTTTTTATGCTTTTAGATGTAGTAAATATACAATAATACAAGCACACAAAGTTTTAGACGTATAAATCAATAATTCAAAAAAATCAATTTTATTGGTCCACTGTAGCCTTAGCCTTAACCCTTAACTTCGCAATATTTTAAATTGTTATGAAAAAATTGTATCAGCTAGTTCTTAAGTAATAATAAAGAGGACAAATATTTTTTTTTTAAATAAGAAGTTTTAAAATGACTTTCAATCAGTTTTTTGTTTGCGATAATGTAAAAGTAAAATCAAATTTCTTAAAAACTTTTTCCCATAGAAAATTAAAATTACTTTTAAATGAACGTAAAATGTTTAAATTTTTACCTGGTAATTTATTTCGTCAATAAACAAGAGGAAGTATAAACTAGAATGGATTTTTTTTATAGCAAAGACACAGTTCTTGAGGCATCAAAGGTTTTTATAATTATTAGGATTTTGGGGGAAAATGGGCTGTCAACTAGTGACGAAATTAGCCTGTATTTCGTTGCAGTAATCTTTTTTTCCTCAGATAAGTGATTTGTAGGTAATCAAAAAAAAATTGAGTCTTTTAAATTAAAATAAATCATATGTTGCAGAAATGCAACAGTGGGAAGTTAAGGGTTAAATACTGCAGGGTAACTTAATAGGATGCCATTGATGACAAAGTTGTTTACTTGATGCTTCCCAAGATACTAATCAAAACTACCGAGTTGGTTTTACCTGAGATTTCACTACTTTTAACGGTGGAAGCGAGACTTGCATTTTTGTACATTTTATGTTTTTGATGGGATCTCATTTCTTTTTGCAAGAATTCAATTAAGAATTATTAATCCATGTAGTCAAAAGAAATTGCTGTCTTTGTATGACAAAATTGTTAAATAGGTGCTTCTTATCCTTTCTAGGATAATTTTTAATACTTTATTAGGAATAAATCCATAATATTTGAAAAGAGATAAGAGCTCCTTGTCAAAGAGAACGATGAATTGACTCACCCATAAGCAGCACAAGTCACAGAAATGGTTAATCTGAAAGAACAGCGGTAGCAAAGAGTGAACTAAAACAGTAAGAAGATGTCGACTTACAGAATTTCCTGCGAATATGTGTTAAGTTTGAGAGATTTGCACCCATTGAAACTACCATTGGAGAAATAAATGTCGACTTACTGAGGTTGCCGATTTATCCCCGTGTCGAGTTACCGGAGTTCCACTGTGGATATTTCCAATTAAATACAATCTAGAAATTAGTTTCATAGCATTTAAATTAAGGTTTCACATTCTCCAAAAATCATGGGAAAACATTAATTTGCTGAGTTTTCCTTGAAGAGAAGAAAAACAAAACTGAATTGTATTTACCTGGGTGTAGCATTTTCGCCAAGATGTTTGCGGCGGCTGCGTCAATAAATTTGGCGAAACTTTTAATCTGAATAAACACGGTATGAATAACACACATAACATAGCTTAGAGAACAGCGTTTCCCTACCCTTTTTAGTTCGCGTACCACTTGGTTGTACATCATGCTAAATTGTACCTCTTCGTAAAAATGATCGTCTTTTGAGAGAGAAAAAAAAATATTTTTTTTGCTAGTGTGTTTATTATACAGGGTGTCCACTTCAATCGTGGACCAATAGCTAATTTCTAAACCGTTAGAGATAAGCATATAGTTTATTTAGGAAAAAATCTCCAAATTAATATAGGAATTTTGGGTCTATTCAATGTTTTTCAAAAAATCAAATTTGAAAAAGTTACGAGATTTAAATTTTTATACAGCCCCACAGTCCTATCAATCATATTTAGTAAAACATTCTTGACACTGTAACGTTTAAAACTAAAAAAAAATCACTCTTCTACGACAAAAATTGACAGAGTTATGACGTTTTGAAAAATCAAGATTTTGAAGGATTTCGCATACGGTCCCTTAAGCGATCTCTCGATGACGTCATGAAACAATGCAAAATCTTGATTTTTCAAAACGTCATAACTCGGTCAATTTTTGTGGTAGAAGAGTGATTTTCTTTTAGTTTTAAACGTTACAGTGTCAAGAATGTTTTACTAAATGTGATTGATAGGACTGGGGGGCTGTATAAAAATTTAAATTTCGTAACTCTTTCAAAATTTGATTTTTTGAAAAACATTGAATAGACCCAAAATTCCTTTCATAATTTTCAGATTTTTTCCTAAATAAACTATATGCTTATCTCTAACGGTTTAAAAATTAGCTATTGGTCCACGATTGGAGTGGACACCCTGTATATCCCACTATACAAGGTGCCCAGAAATAACTGACGACAAAATTTATTTGTGCATAATTTACAATCAAGATGTTTTTTACGGTTGGCCACACTTAATAGATTTATAGTTTAACTCTATGAGCAATAGTGTAGAGACGATTCTTCGAATTAAAATCCGTTTCATTCTTTGCATTGTCAAGATGGATGCTAAACACCGTTTAATTCTCGAATTGCATTTAAAAGGTAAGCGGAATTGTGATTTTTTTTTTTAAAAAAATTGAAGTATTTAAATGTGTCAACGAGATTAATTGAAAGAACTTTAAAATTGTTTAAACAAACAGGTAGTGTAGAAGTAAGGCATAGTAGTGGAAAAAGCGAAGTGTTCGAATAAAAAAATTAATGAAATGTGCCCGTGAAAGAGTGCCTCTGTAGGTGCGTGCCGCTGCAGAAGCCTTTCCTAAAAGACTGCCATCTGTGGTTACAGTTAAAGGCGCGAGAATAGAAACCATTACTTAAACATTGATTAACAATGATGTAACTTTCATTTAACATCTATTTTATCATCATAGAAAAATTTGTGTTACAGTAATAAATTTTGTTTGAGCCGTCAGTTATTTGTGGGCACCCTGCAGATTTTATTGGGTGGCTATGTTTGTACATCACATGAGAGAAATTAAATTGGCATACGTATTAACGGGGGCCTCAACGGCGCAGTGGGTCTGCCCGTCAGTTTGTAATCTCAAGAGGCGCGGGTTTGATTCCCGCCTTTGCCCTGAGTGTAACTTCCTTCTCTGTGCTGTAAATTCTTTCCTTTAATAAAAATCTGTGTTGTACTATCTGTGGAGGCAAGGCGCATAGTACGCAGTCCTCATGTGTGTCGAAGTTTATTGACTTCTAGAATAGAATAGAATAGAATACGTATAAACGAAGTATATACGTTTTTTTTAAGACTTGGCGATATTTTTTAAGACTTGGCGATATTTTTTGGACTTGGCGATATTTTTTTGGTGCATTAAGCCACTTTTTTATACTTTTTTCGTCTTTCTTTTATTTTTAACGGGAAAGTAGGCTAAAAAGAGAGAACCTTTGATCGTAAATGTAAAGTATAAATACAACGTTAAAAAAAGCACTAATACTCAGGGATATACTGCAGACACGTGTTTTGACGTTATAAGAAACGCCTTTATCAATGCAAATGAGGCTTTTGTCGGATGTCTGTGCATCCATAAGCTCACAATTTTTTGCATTGATAAAGGCGTTCCTTGTAATGCCAAAACACGTGTCCGCAGTATCCTTGCGTATTTGTGCTTTTTTTAAACGTTGTATTTATACTTAAAAGATATTAACGTCATGCTGAATTATTAGCTAGCAAACATTATAAACTTACTGTAACATACATGTATACGTATGCACTTGCTCAAAGCTTCATATTAATCTACTTTTTTGCCAAACTTCGATACTAATACATGTTTGAAGAAAAAAATAAATAAAAATAAAAACAAATTAATTTATTCTGTTATGCTCAAACATGGCTACGAAATATATTTAATTTGAGACTAGTGCTTTTTTTCGAAAAACATAATCTTTTGAAATTTACTAATAGTGCAGCAGATATGTGACAAAAAATAGTGGAATTGTGCCTTTAATGATAGAAGCAAATAACTTGGGGTGCACATACTATATATATTAACGAGTAATTCTGGATACGCGGCCATCTGAGATTTCGAATATTTCAGTAATGGCGGACGTTCGAAATTCCGGCTTCTAAGTAACGTATTATGTACTTCTTTGTTTCGTTATTCACAATGTTAATAAGAGTACGTTGCGAAAAAAAATCACGAAATTTAATACCCTTCTATATTAAAGTTCTATTGCATTATTTTTTTCTAACGAATTTTAACTTTAACCGCTAGGGGCGTTTCATAGTTCTTTTTTTATCGCCCAAAAATGCGCAGCAGATATATGACCAAATTGATGGAATTGTGCCTTGAATAGTAGTTGCTTACAAATTTGGATACAGGTATTAAATATATAATGTGGTAATTCTGGATATTCAACCATGTAAGTTTTTGCATATTACATTACATTACACCCCAGATTCCTATATTTCAGTAATGACGGACATTCAAAGTTGCCGCTCCTGAATATGTCTTTTTTCTCTTTTGTTTTTAACATCCGGGGAACCAAGGAAGGGGGTTATAAGTTTGACGTGTCTGTCGATCTGTGCATCTGTTGACCTTTGTATCTGTGTATGTGTCTGTGGCACTCTAGCGCTTAAACGGATGGACCGATTTAAAAAAAAATTCGAAAGGTGAGTCTGTCGAGAATGTGCTTATCTAGGTCACGTCTTCGGAACACCTTAACTAACGAAGATATTAACTAAAAACTTTTAAATTGTTTTTTTGCGATTTTTGAAGTGAAAGCATACTTGAAAATTTAAAAGAATAGTTCCAAAAAAAGAGAAAAAGTTTCTGCTTTTGATGGAATTTGTTTTTAACTTCCATGTCATAAAGAACTCGAAATATAACGTTTTTAAGCAAATGTGGCTAAGCTTTAAGTTTACAAGATTGGAAACCGATGTCATTGTTTGCCGGCAAGGAAAGAAAATGATTTATATGTTGTCAGTTTCAATTTGTTAACAATTAACATACTTAATTGATTTTAGCATAAGGATCTTAAAATAAGTTCCAATTTTAACTCATTTTTCTGCTTCTACGACTATAAAATTTTACTAGTAAAGGTTACATTTCCTTTTCCGTGTTTACCATGTCCTCTCGAAAAGAATTAAATATGTTTAAATTTAAATGGCTTTTTTACCAGTGAAGTTCGTTTCAATATAAGGTCGGCAATCAGAGTGACACTGTGTCTTCTTTTTTTTCTTTAAATGATTCATTAATTTCTTGAATATTTAAATAAATTTGCAGTCGAACTTCGTTAAAACGAACATAGATGGACCTTTAAAATTAATTCGTCTTAAGCGCATTTCATTTTATCCAAAAAACAATAAATAACGTATGTGTAGTTAAAATGGGACCGGGATCAGCAGTTCGTCTTAGACGTAATTCATTTTAAGCGTGTTCGAATTGACGAGGTTCGACTGTATTGTAAAATTGTAATTAAACTCTAATATATATAATTACGAGGAGCACACTCTTTATGCATGAAACAACAATAACTCTTAAACAGTTGTCATTTAACATGATTTAAAAAGGTTTGAAGGAACTCTAAATATATTCAGAGGAAGCTTTGGATTTCAATATCCTCTCTCTTTTGGATATCAGTTCTCTGGTTGTGAACAGAAACCTCCCCCCTCCCTCAAAACGTTTACTCAATCTCCCAGTCTCTTCAAAATGTTAAATTCAATGAATTTTTACTTCACTACTTATACAATACAGCTTACTGAAGATATAAAGACATTTGCATATATGATTAAACAAGGAAATCAACTAAAAATGTCCAAATTTGGAGAATGTGAAATTTTGAGAAGCTGTATCGCAAAAACTATTATAGCTAACAAGTCCATTTTGATATCAACTTGTAGCAAATTTAATGAAGTTTAAATATGTATAATATGATATTTGTCAAAAACGTGCTCTTTCATGGTAAAAATGGGGAAAATTCGAAAAAAGTACGAACATTTAGCAGTTTGACGGTTTCGATTACTCCAATAGACGAAATCTCAGATGGCCGCGTATCCAAAATTAAATCTTTTGATGTGTATTACACGTGTGCCAAGTTATGTTTCTATCATTAAAGGCACAATTTGGTCACATATCTGCTGTACTATAATACAGGTTATTGAAGATCTAGACATTTGCATACATGATACAACAAGGAAATCAACAAAAAATGTAAAATTTGGAGAATTTGTGAAACTTTGAGAAGCTGTATCTCAAAAACTATTATAGCTAGCTAGTCCATTTTGGTATCAACTTGTAGCAAATTTAATGTAGTTTAAATGTGTAATGCATGATGTTTGTCAAAAAGGTACTTTTTCATGGTCAAAATGAAGAAAATTCGAAAAAAGTACGAAAATTTAGCAGTTTGACGGCTGCCATTACTCCAATAGACGAAATCTCAGATGGCCGCGTATCCAGAATTAAATCTTTTGATGTGTATTATACGTATGCCAAGTTTCATGTTTCTATCATTAAAGGCACAATTCGGTCATATATCTGCTGTACTATAATGGCTAGCGGCAAAATTGTTCTCTAAGAAATGAACGATATTAATTGCTAAATTTTTGATCATTGACTGCACATATTAACACCTTTACCGTATAAGAATATTAATTAAAATAATTTAAATGAATTATACGAAAATACTTTCTGTGATATTCTTTGGCTGATTTATTGATTATTTTTCGTGTGCCATCAACTAGAAAGTAGAGTACCACCAATGGTACGCGTACCACAAGTTGGGAAACGCTGGCTTAGAGCAATACATATTTATTTCTAACTTGAATTGAGACATTGGGGAAATTTTCATTATTGCAGACCTTTAACTCATTATTCGCTATTTACAAGAGTATAAACATTTCTATTACAGTCAAGCCCGCTTATTAGAATGTCGGTTAAAAGAATATCCCGCTTAATGCAATACATTTCAATGCACCGAACCGTTGTTATGCAATATTTTGATCCCGGATAATAGAATATCCCGCTTATTAGAGTATTTTTTCATCGCAAAATGGCTATTCCATTAAGCGGGTTCGGCTGTAGTTAATTAGCTCTTTTAACCCCAGAGTTACATATATACGTAACTGAAACACTTATACTATTACATGTTGATGTATTATAAGTGAGTAAAAACAGACAACGTTTTAAAAGTGCAAATAAATACGAATAAAAGAGTTTAAAAACTCAGCAAACAGCTGTTTCGGGGCTATAAACTGCAAGCCCCATCATCAGTGCATAAAAATAAAAATAAAAATACAGGCTTAGTTTCACCTGTTCACTAGTCAGTCTTTGGCATGTGAACCTGTATTTTTATTTTTATGCACTGATGATGGGACTTGCAGTTTATAGCCACGAAACAGCTGTTTGCTGAGTTTTTAAGCTCTTTTATTCGTATTTATTTGCTCTTTTTAAAAGTTGTCTATTTTTACTCATTTCATAGTACAAAATATTCGACTGCTGTTTTACAATTTTACATGCAATAGTATAGTTTAGCCTTCGGTATTAATAATAGTATTAAATATATTACTTTTATCTTTGTAAAGAACGTGAATTTAATCTTTTATTTAGAGTTACATACATACATACATACATACATACAAACTCACATGTGACTCACATGTGTAGAAGCGTATTAAAAAAAGATACGGGCGTTTTCAAGTTTGGAAATATCAATTTTAAATGGGATTTTGAACATCGTCTGCACGAGCTTGAAAGAAATTAAATAGCGGGAAAAAAATCATTGATGAGAAAAAGGTGTTCTAATCTGCCCTGCCATGGGAAAAATATCCTGCTTAACCATGGGGAAAATCATTCCCAACCCCCTCTTAAAATTTCTCACTCTGCTTAACAAAATTTGATTTGGAATTTTTTGGTCAGTTTCTTGATGGAAAAAAATGTAGTTTTTCGAGATTTTTATCGAATTATTAAAAAAAAAAAAATCTCATTTTCGATAACGGATAGGGTAGAAAAGGTGCCATTGGGGGCATAGAAATTCCATAAAAAATTGAGGTCTGTGGTATAATTCCTTCCTTTTCCACAAATTCCTGGAAGATTTGGCAATTTTTTGTTTTCTTCTACCTTTTGAATTAAATTTTGTCAAAAGGTCAAAATGCGGTTTTCGACATTGTCACATATAATGCATTTTTAGATGTCAGATGCAAAAAAAAAAAAAAATAACCCATTAATGCCTGACATTTTTTTTTTCCAAAGATATTTTGTATACTGGTTACAAACAGTGTTTCATGGACAGGAAAAATAATAAAAAAAATATCATGTAAAAAATAATTTTTTTTATTAAGGAAAGAAAAATCGTCCTTTAAGAGTTACAATAGACCTCAGAGGGTTCATACTTGTTTTACTGAAATTTTTTTCTGTCTACGATATAATACTTACGACATTTTATCAGAAGAAATAACATCAGCAATTAACATAAACTGGGAAGCTGGGAATCACTTTGAAAACTTAGCGTTTTCTCTTGAGATTGCAAACGATGTCATTTTTGATAAAGATCCTATTAAAACTGCTACAGAACACACTTTACAATGGTTATGTGCTGCAATTTGTTAATGACGAATTGAAACAATACCAAGGTACTCATTGAACACTATTATTTGGTTGAAATGTTCATTTTGGGGAAATTCAGACCCTTTTTGTACCGTCCCTAAAAAGGGACGCTAGGCATTAATGGGTTAAAAATAATTTCCAAAAAATCTTATAAAACTGCATTTTTTTTCCTAACTCCAACGCAATTGCGCCAGATGAAGAAATTGACCAAAATATTTCAAATTTTTTAAAAGCACTTTGCTCCACTAATGTCACCTTTTCCGCAATACCCATCATCAAACAACAAAAAAAGGTCTTTTTCAACCCATCCTACTATGGGGCATTTCACGGTATTGTGACATAGGGGTGCCCGTAACAAAACTTTTTAAAAGTTTAAAATTTATATATATATTGAAAAAGTACATTCTAAAATATATGATATTCATATTGTTTTCATAGTTCACTTTATGCATGTTTGTAATTGCACTCAGAACATTGAAAATGCAATTTTCACTGTTACGGACTCGACAGTGAATTTTTCTTTAAATCGGGCTTAAACCGATTTTTAAGCCCAAACTGGTACTTGAGACAGATAAAGTAAAGGCTCATCTCTAGTATAGCTAACAATTTTAATAAAAAAGTGCGTTCTATAAAAAATTATGGATTGTGAAAAGGATGACTGTAGAGTCCGTAGCAATAATTGGAATAAAAGTTTAGTTCTTAAAGAAAAATTCAATGTACAGTCCGTAACAGTGAAAATTGCATTTTCACGGTTCTGAGTGCAATTACAAACATAATATAAAGTGAACTATGAAAACAATATGATATTCATAAGCTTTAGAATGTACTTTTTCAATACATAAAAAATTTAAACTTGTTTTGTTACGGACACCCCTATGTCACAAATACTATGAAATGCCCCCTAAGCATATGGGCACCTTTGCTGCTTAACAAAATTCTCTACACTCGAATAGCCATTGCTGCACAATACCCATTGCCCTTTTTTCGACACCCTCATCACTGCTGGCGACAGATAAATAAACATGGCGACTTCTCCACAAAATCGATTTCTCTCCCCTCGACTCTGATTGAATCAACTCCATGTTAAAAATCTCGAAGAGCGTGAACGGGAAGCACCGGATTGGCGACGTTTAGGCGACCCTACTTGGCGGGCTTCCCACTCGAGCACCGAAGCCTCTTTTAACACTCACATTCCTCCTCACAACATCACAGGGTGCTGGTTGTGCTCTCAGTTAGAGCGCGAAACGGTGGTGCTCAGCAGTGAAGGATCACGTTTTTCACAGCACGAACACAGGCAAACAGTTTTTCCTGCGATGCTTTCTCGTCTGGGAACACAGTTATCTTGATCATCACGAGATGATGTGAATGATGAAATGGGATTTCCGATCACAATAAACCATATGTTTGGCTACCATATGGACAGGAGTGCCCGCATTTGGATGAAATAGTGTTTTTGGAAAGAAGAAAAGGAGCTATTTTTGTCTGGTTCGAACAAAGAGAAGCAAAAGCAAAACATTTTGGCTTTTCCCTACATATTTTACTGCTGATATATCTATATCAGACGGCGTTATGGCAGCTACAAATGATAAGGGTATGTCTGTCAATCTGTTGTGCTAATATATGTTAGATAATTATTAATACGCTTTCATTAGTTTCACGTGTGTGTTTGTATGCATGTCTGTAACTCTGAATAAAAGACAAAATTCTTTACAAAGATAAAAGTAATATTTATATATTATTAATACTAGAGGGTAAACTATATTACACATGCTGATGGGTTACGAGTGTTTCAGTTTATGTAACTCTTAATAAAAGATAAAATTCACGTTCTTTGCTAATATAAAAGTGATATATTTAATACTAATACTAAAGGCTAAACTATATGACATGTTGATGTATTTATTATAAGTGCATCTTCAACTGTATCTTTTAGTTTTTTAAAACTAAGTTTAAAGATTATTTTTGTTTTCTCTTATGTTTATCTCCCTGATTACAGAAAAAACTTAAGAAACTTACTTCCCTTCAGAATTTTCTAGGGTACCATACATTACTTTAAAACTTTGAAACATCCACTTTCTGGTTTTGAATTATTTTTGTTCTTTGAAATAACAAATCTTGAAACAAGAGAAAAAACTGTTAGAGTAATTTTCTGACATTTAAACTTAAAAGCTCTAAACTTTTTATTCAGTACAGGTATGATTCAATAATTGGTTGTAGATTTTAATGGAAACAATAAATGGTGCGTAAAAAAAGAATTTTATGTCAGCCGGTGAAGAGGTGATAAAATTTAAATATGAACCCTGTCGGGCTACTTTTGGAAGTAATATTTATAGCATCCAGTGGCGTATTCAGGGAGTGTAAAGAGACATATGCACCCCTCAAGATTTGCCCTCAAAATTGAAAATTTTCAAAATATTTTTCAATTATAATTGGAGCCCAAACTCATATTATGTGTCCTAAAAGCATTAAAAGACACCAGTAAATATGCACTAAAACTGCCTCAAAAATAAATAGATATGTTGTGCTAATATTTTTTCACTGAAATTGAAAAAAAGTTGGCACACTTGAATATAAAACTATTGCTGAAAACGTAAATTAACGTAAATGCTAAATTAAGTATTTTGATCGTTCTTTCCAAAGTTTGATTTCATTGATCCTTGTAAGTAAAAGCTTTAGTTCTCATGGTATTTTTTCGCTTTTTTGAAAATATTTTTTTTTTTTTGTATTTTTTAAGTTTATTAAAATGATTTTATTTCTTGAAGGATTATAAGTAACACAAATATAACTAATATAACGTATGATTTAGTTTTTACCAAGTGCAAATTCGAAACTTAAAAATTGACTTCTTTTGTTACAATGACTATATACACCCCCAAAATTATTTTCTAGGTAAGCCACTGGTAGCTTCAGTGAGCTTGCTTTCAATGTGTGTATGATTCAGAAAACAATTCTCCAACGAATAATTTAAATTACAGTTTAAAAACGTAAAAATACGCTTTTAAACTATATTTCATGATACTGATTTCCTTCTGATTTTCAAAACTATTGAATATCCGCTCTTTCTCTAAGTTTGCATACACTTATAATACATCAACATGTAATATAGTTTTGCCTTTAGTATTAATAATAATATTAAATATATTGCTTTTATATTTGCAAAGAACGTGAATTTTATTTTTTATTCAGAGTTACATGCAAACAATTGAAACACTTAAAATACATCAACATTTAATAATATAGCTTAGCCTTTAGCATTAATAATAGTGTTAAATATATTACTTTTATATTTGTAAAGAACGTGAAGTTTATCTTTTATTCAGAGTTACATACATATTCACATGTGAAATTTATCTCCCCAAAAACAACAGTGTTGTAAAAAAATCCCCCGCCAAGAAAACCTTAAATACTCAGCCTTAAAAAGTTATGATATCGAGTTTTCCCGCCAAGTTTGTGCCAAACTACAACTAACCTGTATGTATAGTTCTTTTAAATTGTTTTCAGTCCTGCCAGGCGGGAAGTTTTTTCTCATTAAGCAACCACCTCACAAGACAAAGCTTCCCGCCTGGCAAAACTGAAAACAATTTAAAAGAACTATACATACAGGTTAGTTGTAGTTTGGCACAAACTTGGCGGGAAAACTCGATATCATAACTTTTTAAGACTGAGTATTTAAGGTTTTCTTGGCGGGGGATTTTTTTACAACACTGTTGTTTTTGGGGAGATATCACAGATTTTTGCATTAATATTATTTCTTTGCCTGTTTTTTTTTCTCTTCAAAATTTACTTTGCATGTTTTTTTTCCCTTCAACATTTTTCTTGGCGGTCCGACATCTGTGGTTTTTTAGCAGCATGCATTTGGTGCAAAAGTTCAAGGATCTTCTTCAGTCTAGGATAAATTTGAAATCAATCACAATGTACCACCCGAACCGACGCAAAACAAAGCTAGTTGCTAATAATACTACGATTAAATTAAAAATTAAGGTATAACTTTGATATACCCCCCAAAAATTACTCGCCAAATCTGGAACTCCCTACGGACTCTTTAGGGTTGCTGTTTCCTATTTTGGTGTTGCCAATTTAGGTTTTTACAGCTAATTTAGGTTTTTGCTGTTGCCAAATTTAGTATTTTCTTGCATTTGTACCATTTTTTGAGTTTATTTTTTGAAGTTTTGTGGCAATAATTTTTATGGCAACAGGTTTTTTGCTTGGCGAGAAAAAAAAGTCGCCAAATTTCCGATTTGGGGCTTATATCAAAGTAGTTCCAAAGTTAAAAAAAAAACCCCAACCCTTACTGCTAAGGCCCCTATATAGACGAGCCGGCGCATCAAGATTAAGTTTGACCACTTTGGATCCAGCTCGTGTTATATCTTCTCTGGTAGTTGATGAATGCTTGTCTTTTCTGGCAAGTTATCGCATTTTAGCAAGTTTTCAATGTGAACAATTATTAGCGGCACGTGAATTTGGCGTAGCTTGGCACTGTCTAAAATTTTTCTGTGGTAACCCTAATGAAAAAGTGAAAGTAAAAGTAATGAATTGGATCCAAAGTGGTCGAACTTGAGCTTGATGCGTCGGCCTGTATATATAGCGGCTCTACTTACTGCCGATCTCATATTAAAATGAACTAAATTGAAGATCCCTTTTAAAAGCCTTATGCAATAAAATCAATTACAAATATTTTATTTGTTAACAAATAGAAACTGGCAACAGATGAAATTATAAATCATTGAGTTTTCTTTCCTCGTGGCCCAACAATGAAAACATAAATGCTCAGATGTTGAACAGAGCTAGTAGATAGAAATCGGACCAATTTTAAGCATTAATAACTCCGGGGTGCGATGACCCGGGGGGTAAATTTTGGGAAAATGTCATCAATGTCTCATCGAGAATATTCATACCAAAAATCAACACTAAAGACCCCCGGGGAGAAAAGATACGGAAAATAAAAACGAGGGGGGAGGGGGTGGGGGGTCGAAAAACCCCCTATGCCGAGCTTTGGGACAAAATAAATGTGGGTGCAAAAGCAGAGCTCAATCCGAGTTACCGTTTAGTCTGGACCCCTGTCAAACAATTTTTAAAAAGTGCAAAAAATAGCGATTTTATAACATATATCACCCCTCCCCCTGAGGATCCTGGATGTTTTGCTTTAGTATGTGCCGTCAAGTGCCGCTGGAGATTGAGTATACCAAAAATGAACTCTAAGGATCTGTATGGGGCTGAGATACAGAGGGGTGAAAACCCCGGTTTGGTTACTCGCGTAAACAGTCCTAGTCGCTCTTTTACATTTTTATTGGCGACGGAAATTTCTTGGCGGCTTGTATTTGGTTTTCTTGGCGGGGCGGGACGCTTCCGCGTCCCGTGATAACAGCGCATTAAAAATAGGGGGCTCCAAAACGAGACTGAGCTTCCCATGAATTCAAAGGTTAATCGGGCCTTGACCTCACCTCAATCCCATATTTTTAACATGTTAAAAATAATGAATTCTACCGATATGTGGTTTTAATGAATAATTTTTTGAAGGTTTAGAATATTCATACACCTTTATTCTTCTCACAACTTTATTTCATCTTAAATATAAAATACCAATTTGGCACCAAACATTAAACATTATTTAGTTCCGTATGTTTGGCTAGTTGCTAGAGGTTTCTGCTGCTCAATGCCAGCGTAAGAAACTCGTTCTATACTTTATAAAACTAGCTATTCTCAGGCTTCAGCTCCTAACTATTACAAAGAATAATTTGCATCGGTTAAAAAAATATTTAAAAATAGTATAAATCACCTTTATACTTATTTATTAATTTATATATTTATTTATTCATTTTTATTTATTTATTTGTATATTTATTTATTTATATATATATTTATCCATTCCTTTTTATTTATGTATTTGTATGCGTATTTATTCATTTTTATTTATTTGAATATTTATCTATTAATTTTATTTATTTATTAATTTTTATTTAGTTTTTTACATATTTATTTATTCATTTTTATATATTTTTTTATTTATTTATTTATTTTTATTTCTACACAATCGTATCGTTTTCTGGTGAGCAAGCAAATAATTTTCTACCATCCATGCCGGCTGCAAAAAAGTCAAGCGCGGAAATCATAACTTCATTATAAATGTGTTTTAAAGCAAGCTTACCACTCAATAAACAATCCGCCCCCACGTAGATGGAAAAATATGAGCCGCATCATTTAAGAGGACAATGCGAACTCACCAATGCAATTGTATACGTGTTTGACAACACAATAGAAATAGCCGCCAGTTCACAATCGAAAAGGATTTTAAGTGCTGACAATGCTAAGCAGCTGATCATCGACTGAAAAATATTTGTGAAATTTCAGTACTGCTGTTCTGTGGGAATTGAAAAACTCCAAAAATTCTTCTGTTTTCTTGCATTGAAGATAAGAATCCGTTTTTAATCAATTAAGTTTTTCGCAATCAAAAATGCATCGATTGAAAAATATTTGCGAAATTTCAGTAGTCGGCCTTGCTAAGCACAAAAGTGGTATCTGCACTTTTTAACAAAATTGAAATTATCGCCACCAGGTGGCTCTATGTGACGTATTTTACCTAAATACAAAATTATATGGTCATTTGAGAACGGGAGATATTTTTTAACCCTATAATACCTAGCGTCCCTTTTTAGGGACGGTCCAAAAAAGTGTCTGAATTTTCCCAAAATGCACATTTCAACCCAATAATAGTGTTTAATTAGTACCTTGGTATTGTTTTATTTCGTTGTTAACAGATTGCAGCACATAACCATTGTAAAGTGCGTTCTGTAGCTGTTTTAATATGATCTTTATTAAAAATGACATCGTTCACAATCTCAAGAACAAAAAGCTAAGTTTTCAAAGTTATTCCCAGATTCCCAGTTTATATTAATTGCTGACTTTATTTCTTCTTATTAAAGGTCTTTTTAAATATTATATCGTAGGCAGAAAAAAAAATTGAGTAAAAAAAGTATGCACCCTCTGGGGGTCTATCGTAACTTTTAAGGGACGATTTTTCTTTCCTTAATAAAAAAATTATTTTTTACATAATATTTTTTTAATTATTTTTCCTGTCCATTAAACACTGTTTGTAACCAGTATGCAAAATATCTTTGAAAAAAAAAAAATGTCAGGCATTAGTGGGTTAAAAAATTCTTTAAAAGTTACATCTGAATCAAATACATGGTGGAGTAAAACATTAAAGAGTGCTCAGTTTGAGCGCGACTTGAATTCAGATCATCAGTTTACACTGAAATCAGGCCCCCCCCCCTTTCCCCATTTAACAGAAAAAAATGTTTTCTTTCTTTTTTTTGTAGACCAGTGCAATTATTATAAAACACGTCCAGCCCGCAAGATATTACCAAAATAAATAAATAGATGGAAAGAAATTCTGTTCTTTAGATGGCAGGAAAAAAATGCAGACGATAATACTGCACCTCAGAACCAGAACGACGTAAGTCCAAAAATAGCGATTTTCACTTTTTTGCCGCATTGTATGTTAAATCTTATTCCGCATCGATTCACATGAACATTATTCCAGAAAAGAAATTCCTTCGCAAATATTTAGCAGCGTTAAAAAAGCGCGAGTCCTATCCTTTGCATACATGCGACAATCGTTTTCGCCCTCTACTGAAAAGTGACGAAAATGGACTTACGTTAGTCTGGTTCTGAGATACAGAATACAGTCGACGCTCGTTATAACGACCGCTCGGAATAAAGACTACTCTAATATAACGACCGATGGGAAAACTCCGACTTTATCCCAATACAGTTGACGCTCGATATAACGACCATCTACAGTTGACGCTCGATATAACGACCATCTCTGTCCCACAGCGAAAGGTCTTAAAAACGAGTGGTCGCTAAAAGAGGTAGAAAATAGAGTGTATTGGGATAAAGTCGGAGTTTTCCCACCGGTCGTCAGGCGCGCACCCAGGAGGGGGCTTTGGGGGCTTAAGCTCCCCCTATGACAAACTGGACTTGAAGGCCTTAAGCATTAACGACATATTAAATTTTTCCACGGTGTCAGAAAAGATTCAAGTCATTAATAACTACGCTTTGAATCCAATGAAACAACAAATAAGCACACGTATAACTTATACCTTGTATTAATTAAAGTCTAGAGGAAAGGGGTAAATTCTCACTTATAAAAGACCCCTTCCCCTCTTCTACCATTTCCAAGAAACCGAGGCATTATTTTCAATTAAATCATGCATTGTGTACTTGTACACTGTACAGGCGCATGAGGCGCTAGAATGGGGACTCAGCAAAGCAGGGAGCTTCAAATCGTAGAGCGTCTCGTCATCAAAAGCAAAATAATTTTAATTTTGAGGATTTGACATAAAAAATCATGATGTTTCGCAGTGGCGAATTACAGATTTGAAGGATCGTCATAGTGAAATCTTTAAAGAATGTTTCTGGTTATAAAGAATATAAAATGGTATTAAAATAAAAAAAAGGAAGTACGAAAGAGAAAAAAAATAAATAAACAGAAAAAAGTGACCGAAAGGTATCTTTGCAAAATAAAACAAATTAATCCAAAAAAAAAAAAAAAAAAACCTTATACTGAAGCCACAAACTTCAGTACTTCTAATCAGTGAAGGCACTGGAAGGAAATTAAACATTTCATAATAGGAAACGTTTTTCTATTTTCTCCATTTTGATTTGAAATAAAATATTTAAAAAAAGTAGCTGAGAAAATTATAACGAAGGGGGTATCCGAACCTAATCCCCTTCTTTTTTTTTGGCACGAAAATTAGAACGGAATTATATAGTTTTAGAACTTCAAGTTTTTTAAAAATTCCGAGAGAAAGTCTGAATCTCCTCAATGAAGATCGTCTAATGTTTGGTTTTTGGAACATGAATTTCTAAAAATTTCCGGAGGAGAAAAACGAGACCCATTATCGAATATGGCCAACAGTTTTGTTTTTAAAACTTTATTTTCAAAAAATTAAAAAGAACCCCCCCTCTCCACCAACTAATAATGATGAAAGGTCTTCTTAAATTTCGTTTTTGGAATTTTAATTACGAAAAATTGCTGGTGCAGAATGCATGAATCCTACCGCTAAAGCTACCGATAAATGAACCTAACCACATTTGTAAGAGTTCAATTTTGAAAACTTTCCTGAGGAAAGCCTCCGAACTCTTAACATCGACAACAATGGAACCGCATTTCTCTAAGTTTAGTTTCGGGAAAAATATCTTGTGGAGATTTCCACATTCCATCCATTTCCATAACGTCATCAAAGATGGTCTGCAATAGCATCTTTAAAACTTCAATTTCAAAAAAGGTTCGAGGAAAGACCATGAAAATCGTTTAAAATTGAGTTTTGAGATCTTTAATTTCGACAAAAAACATTCAGAGGAGAAAACCGAAAGCTATCCCTTTCATTGTCATCATCAAAGATGCTATTGCGTTGTTTAGACATCAATTTTTAAAAATTTCCGGTTGAGAGCGGTCGAACCCAATTCTTCCTAAGATTATCTGAGATAATTATACATTACGTTTTTGGAATTTCAACGTCAAAAAATTGCTATTGAAAAGTTCCGAAACCCCCATTCATCCCCCTAACATCTTCAAAGATGTGGCCTACTGTGGTGTTTTTTTTTTGGACATCAATTTTGAAAATTTACAATGGGAGAGCCCCCGACTCGTGCTTTTCGGTCGTCTTAAACTGCATTTTTCGAAGTTTAATATAGAAACATTCCTAAACCTCACCCCCCTAACAATTGCAAAAATGGCCTTCAACAACGTTTTTATGTCCTCAAATTCTTAAAAAGGATTAGATGAGGGCATAGGCTCAAATCTCCTTAACATGACCAAAAGTTGGCTAACTGTTGTGTTTTTTTGGGATTACTTTTCTGAATTTTTCCCGGATAGAACCCCTGAACTCCCTATCAGTATGTTTTTGTGAATATTCCAATTTATGTCTATGTTCATATTAATAATGGTCTTAATTCGTATCATAACACTAAGCTCCTGATTTATAAGCCTTATATAT
Organism: Uloborus plumipes; assembly: GCA_038373865.1. Classification (NCBI taxonomy): domain Eukaryota; kingdom Metazoa; phylum Arthropoda; class Arachnida; order Araneae; family Uloboridae; genus Uloborus; species Uloborus plumipes. The sequence continues at coordinate 28,068 of JAXGGA010001010.1, forward strand.
TTAGTGATCTAACATTTTAAGTAATGAGTGAAGTATTATTAGTGCATTAATCAGCTCATCTTCAGTAAGGTTGAAAGAGCCTCATAGCATTAACCATTTATTTTCTTACGTAAATACAATTTGATTAATAAGTAAAAAATTTATATAAAATTTAACAGAAGCAAGAGAGCTTACAATGAAAGAAGCGCTAGGTGTTTCAAGTTGGCACCTTTTCAAAGTTTTCTTCAATATAATTTATTAGTTTTTTATTTCTGGAAATTTTTACCCCCCATTTTTTTCTATTTTCAATGACGCTGTTTTCCATATCAAAGCAAACCAAAAAAGTTTTATACCATTATTCCGAAAAAAATAAATAAAAAGAAAGGGGGGGGGGGATTGAAGTTTTGTATTCTAATTTTAAAATTGTAATCCAATGGCCTCTGGACATAAAAGGGGTAGGGGTGCTTGATGTCAGAAATTAGCCCCCCCTTAAGTCAAATCCTGGGTGCGCCCCTGCCGGTCGTTATATTGGAATAGTCTTTATAACGAGCGTCGACTGTACACTCTATTTTCTACCTCTTATAGCGACCACTCGTTATAAAGACCTTCCGCTGTGGGACATAGATGGTCGTTATATCGAGCGTCAACTGTATATATTACTGCACTGCAAGATATGAACTGTTGTTTTTACAGTATAAGACTGGCAGCCGAGGTTTCAATTTAAAACTGTAAAATGCACAGTAATAAACTGTAAAAATTGCAATTTTATAGTTAATTACTGTGCAGTTAACAACTTGCCGTAAAATTTAGCTGTATTATTCTGTAAAAACAGCGGTATAATACTGGCAGCAGAGATTCCAGTTCAAAAATGTAAAATGCACGGTAATAAACAAAACCGACAATATTACAGTTTAGTACTGGAAATTAGAAAATCTACAGCTTATTGCTGTAAAATTAGCAATTTTTACAGCTTATTACTATAAAATTAGTTTTATTATACTGTAAAAACAATATTCATTTTTACAGTGTGCATAAAGCTGTGCCCCCCCCCCCCCCCGTAATTTATCTTTCATGATTTTCAGTCGTCACAACTGATAAAAAGTAATGGATCTTGTCACATCTACCGCTTTATATTCTTTTCCTCATTTTACATTTTTAGTTAGTTTATCATTTTAAATGTTTGTTTCTTTATTTTCACGGCTATAGATTTTAGCAACATTGATTACCTTGGTTTTAATATCCAGAGAATGACAGTAAATAAAAAGTATATTAATTTTCTGTGTGTAATAAAAAACAAAAATAATAATAAAGAAATAATAATTTAATTATAGTTTAACCCATTAATGCCTAGCGTTCCTTTTTAGGGACGATCCGAAAAGGGGTCTGAATTTCCCCAAAATGAACATTTCAACCAAATAATAGTGTTCAATGAGTACCTTGGTATTGTTTCAATTCGATATTGACAGATTGCAGCACATAACCATTGTAAAGTGGGTTCTGTAGCCGTTTTAATATGATCTTTATCAAAAATGACATCGTTCACAATCTCAAGAAAAAAAAAGCTAAGTTTTCAAAGTTATTCCCAGCTTCCTAGGTTGTGGTCATTGCTGATTTTATTTCTCCTTATAAAATGTCTTTTTAAATATTATATGGTAGGCAGAAAAAAATTTTAGTAAAAAAGTATGTACCCTCTGGGGTTTATCGTAACTTTTAAGGGACGATTTTTCTTTCCTTAATAAAAAAATTATTTTTCACATAATATTTTTTTAATTATTTTTCCTGTCCATTAAACACTGTTTGTAACCAGTATACAAAATATCTTTGGAAAAAAAATGTCAGACATTAATGGGTTGAAAAAACTAAAACATACGCTTTTAGAGAGATTTCTTTACAAATATAAAAGTAATATACTTAATACTGTCTCTCATTAATACTAAAGGTTAACTATATTTCACGATACTTCACAATTGAGCAAAACAGTGTAATAATTTTAAAAATAAAGTTTAAAAAGCTAAAAAATAAGCTTTTAGAGTTAATCAAAATATTTCATGATACTCCCTAATAGCACAATGTGTCACGGATAAGTCACAGTGACGTCACTGCGAGTCACAAGAGTCACAGTCACACCGTGACTCAATTGTGACGACGCACAAAAGTCACATTGTGACTCGTTTGCGACATTTGCGTGTGACTTCACTACAACGTCGCTGTGACAGCTGAATTGTGACCGGTCACAATGTAATGTTGTGGAGACGTCACATTGTGACCTTAATGTGAATTTGCATTAAAATATTTTTTTACCGATTGAAGACCGAATTAATAATACCGAATTAATAATTTTACGTTACAAAATCAGTCAAAAAAAATTTTTAGGAGCCTCAATCACTTTCTAACAGACAGCAGTAACAAAAGCGACCAAGTGACAACCGCTTGCGAATGTCAATCCGTGATGACGTCAAAATTGCAGTGACGGCTCTTACAACGTCAATGCAATTTTGGACAATTTGTGACTATTCCGTGACAACATGACACAGTCACGGAAACCGTTGTCGTGTAATTGTGTATTTGATGCGACGTTTTGATAGTGATGCGATCAGTTTGTATCGGTTATGCGGCTTCTCATCATTGTCACTAGCAAATTTCTTTACTTACTTGTGACCTTTAAATGACGTCGCTGTAAAGCCCTGTAGTGATTTACAGCAGATGCGAAAACGGGGTATGATTATGAATAGCACAGTGACAAAAATAAGACGCTTTTGTGACTCGGGTACGTCACAAGTAAAGTCCCAAAGAGGTGGCTGCAACTTACGAATGAAAATTCGCGGCGACATCACAAGTGCGATGTTGCAGTGACGACGCCTGGTAGCACAAAGGCAGTCGATGTCACTTAGTGCTGGTTTTGCGCCTTATTTGTGACTTTTAAATGAACTTCTTCAAAGCATTATTGCGATTTAAAAAAGTCGCAACAAACGGGGATGTGACTACGAATTGCACAGTGACCAAAATAAGACGCTTTTGTGATACCTCACAAGCGAAGTCGCAAAGATGTGGCAGCAACTTACGAGTGTCAGCTCGCGGAGAAGTCACAAGGCGGAGAAGTCCTCAGGTGCCGTCACTGTGAAGTCGCACTGTGACGCTGCCGCGACTTCACGCGTACGTCACTGACTGGTCGCATCGGTCGCTGTGACTGTGATGTGAGGTCGCTAAACCGTCACTGGGAGACCTAGGTTGCAATTGGGTCGTCAGGCGTTGTCACTGTAAAGTCGCATTGTGAAGTCGCCGTTGCTGACATTCGTATGTAACTTGGTTGCGACTTCACTTGTGACGCATGCGTGGGTCACAAAAGCATTGCATTAGCAACGCCTGAAGACGCAAGTGGGACTTTTCTCTGACGTCGTGGTAAAGTCGCATTGTGACTTAAAACTGTCACATCGACGTGGATGTGACTCACTTTGTGACCACAATGTGACCTTCAGCAGCTCTTTACTTTTTGAGTTTCCTCTTGTAACTCTCTTCTAGTATAGTGGTTAGAATTCTTGGCTTGCATCCAGACGACCCGGGTTCGATTCCAGGCGTGGGACAATGGGTTTCGCAGCGTAACGGTTGGCGGAAAGTATGTTGATTCAATCCAGGTTCTTATATCAGTGATTCCTGATGTCAGTAAAAGACTCTTTTATTTTTTCAAAATTAAAAAAAATATTTTATGACAGGTCGTCGGGCGCCGTCACTGTGAAGTCGCATTGTGACGCCGCCGCAACTTCACACACAGGTCACTGACTGGTCACATCGGTCGCTGTGACTGCGATGTGAGGTCGCCAAACCGTCACTAGGTGACCTCGGTTGCAATTGGGTCGTCATGCGCCGTCACTGTAAAGTCGCATTGTGACGTCACCGCGGTCGGACATTCGTAAGTCGCGGTGACGTGGTTGCGACTTCGCTTGTGACGCGCGTCACGGGTCACAAAAGCGTCACATTTTGGTCACTGTGCTATCAGGGCTCTGATGTTCCTGATTTTCAAAACTATTGAATATATCCGCTAAGCATGCACTTATAATACATTAACACGTAATATAGTTTAGCCTTTAGTATCAGCGATCGTATTAAATATATTACTTGTATATTTTAAAAGAACGTGAATTTTATCTTTAATTACGTTACATATAGAGCCGCTATATAGACAGGCCGACGCATCAAGATTAAGTTTCACCACTTTGGATCCAATTCCTTAACTTTTACTTTCAAATTTTCATTGTGCGGAGTAGGGTTACCAGAAAAAAGTTTTGGCACATTGCTAAGCTTTGCCAAATCCACGTGCCGCTAATAATGGCTCACAGTGAAAAATTACCAAAACGCGATTACTGGCCAGAAAAGACAACCACTCAAACACACAAACACGCGCTGGATCCAAAGTGGTAAAACTTAATCTTGATGCGCCGGCTCGTATATATAGGGGCCTTAGTTACATACAAGCAACTGAAACATTTGTAAGACATCAACATGTAATACAGTTTAGCCTTTAGCATTAACCCTACACTGCATGATTTTTTATTTTTCGTAGAAAAAAATATATGTGTTTGTCAATGTAATAAGAAAACATGGAAAAATATTTTTAAAAATTTAACTCTACATTTTCACCCTTTTCTAATTAAAAATAGTTTTGTTGCCAAATGGCTACACCATGCATTCAACAGATAAAAATGATTTTAAATGATAGTCTTGAAATTAGTTTTTTTTTTTGTAAAAAATAGAGGAATTGAACATTTGGTGCACTGTACTCTTGTAATCCTTTACATTTTGACATTTTACCTTATTTTTTATATGTACTTGTACTTTCCGATGATCAACTCTGTCAAATCTGAAGTCTTTTGGAGGCTCTCGCGCGCAAACTTTCTTTCTTTTCTCTTTTTTTTTGGTTTGTAACTCTAGTTCTTCTGTAGCTAATGGTCTCTTTTTAATACGCTTTTATTGATTTCACATGTGGGTTTGTTTGTATGTATGTATGTATGTATGTACGTAACTCTGAATAAAAGATAAAATTTACGTTCTTTGCAAATATAAAAGTAATATATTTAACATTATTTTTAATACTAAAGGCTAAACTGTATTGTATATTGATGTATTATAAGTGCATGTAAACTTAAGTGCGGATAGTCAGTAGTTTTGAAAATCAGAGGGAAACCCGTGATGATCACAGCGCATTCCAACGTAAAAGCGTATTTTTTAGTTTTTTTCAAAACTATATTTTAAAATTATTAATGACTTTACTTGTCCGTGTCAGCACAACGTTTGTGCTAACTGAAATCTAAAATGAATACGTTTTGAAGGCCTTTCCCTATTGATTTTTTGTTTGCTCACTCTGTTGAACATCAACTAAGCATTGATAATTGCGAGGTCTTATAAACGGTAGAACAGCCGAAAGTACCACTTTTGGGTCCGCATGATTATATTATACCTTCCAAAAAGAGAAAGAAGCTAGCGCGAAACATAAACAAAGCACATACTTCATGAACTATAGAGATGAATCGAAGTGTTCTCTGGATGCTTACTGCATAATGTTGCCAAATGGCTACTTACGTGTATTACGTCCTAGGTTTTTTCCAAATAATTATTTTGATGCAAAACGTATCTTAAACGAAAGGCAAATGTTTATTTTATTCATGTTATTTTTTTAAAAAACAAAGAAAAATATTTCATTGTGAAAAATAATTTAAAAACATGGTAGTTTGAGTGATTTTAAAAACTATCCATATGGATTCATTTCAGAGCATGTAACAGACCAGTGCTGCCATGTATGGAGGATAAATGGTGATAATTGCTTTAAATATACCCAATACTTACTTTTTACGCATTGAGTTGCCTTATGACTACATTCTGCTATTCATAAGGAGGGCAAATTGTCCATGTATCCAATTGGCAACACCATGCAGTGTAGGGTTAATAATAGTATTAAATCTGTGGCTTGGTTCTAAAAGGGCCTAAGTCAAGAATGTTAGTTTCGAGAAAAAGGCGATGAAAGATATTTGAGATTTTTTAGAATGCTATAACTTTCTTTTTTGAGATTCCCGTTATTATTTTTTTGGTATTTGTTTATTGTTAGTGTAAAGAAACATTATTTTATCATATGAAATTTTTTATATATTATATTATATATTATATATTATATAAATATATGGTGTACCTTGGACTGGTCCAAGGTACACACTTCTGCAGTGCATAACAATTACAACTCCTAAAATTTCATGTTCTTTAGTTTTTTGAAATGCCTTTTTAAATTCAAGTGAAATGTTTCCTTCCAAAACTAAAAATTTTAACTTAAAATATAAACTTAATATGCAGTTTTGCAACTGCATAATCATGATTTATGGTAAAGCTAATGATGAATTCTTAACTACATTTATATGTGCAATACAACGCTAACTCGGTTATTCCATCCAAGGACTGCAGTCCTTGGACGGTTTATATAACGGCGAATGAAAATATTTTTTGAAGATTTTGATTTCCTCCCATCAAATGTCAATGATTGCTCAATGCAAAAGCAAAAAGAAAATAACACACAAAATGATTTTACTGGTGTGTCAACATTTGAAGCTAGTACTTCTTTGCCAAACATTGTTACTCCCCTGAATAAATAAGGCCACATCCAAATGCACTACCGAAAAAATGATCCCATAGGGGGAAGACCTAAAAGAACGTCTTGTATTTTGACCGATACATCCCGGAAAGAGCGTCTTGAAATAGAAAAGGCTAAAAGGGGGTAATGAAACAAGTAAAGCAAACTAAGACAGTAAAAACCCCTACCAAGCCAACTAAGAGATAACTTTATTATTCTTCAGAGTCTGAACTTGAGAATATTGAAGATTTTTATGAGGAATCCAATAATTCAGAGGAAGATTTTAATGAGCTAGAAGAAGCAGATAACATTAATATTTAGATTGGCGATTTTTTGTTTTGGTGAAATTTGCTGGCAAAAAAGCTATCAAATATTTTCTTGCAGAGATAATTTCTATTGCTAATGATGAATATGCAGTTAAATTTGTAAAAAAAAAGATCCAAACTGTGAGAAGTTTACAAGAGAAGATCCTACCATTTATGAAGTTGAAAAAAAGGACATATTCAAGCTACCACACCCAATACTATCTAGTGGATTAGATAGGTAGCTCGAGAAGTTAACATTTGGAATAGACTTATCCAATTACAATCTTGGTCGGAAATAAGTGCAGCTTAAAAAAACTCTCTAGTATGGTTTTCAGGAGATAGAGCATCTTGGTATTTTTTAAAAAGGGAAACGTGGCAAGATAATAAGATCTAAATTTTTATTTATCTTTGAAACAAGTTAAAAATGTATTTCTAAATTTATGTGTGGTTTACTGATTGATAAATAGTGATGTTCTTACTAAAAATCATGTTTTCTTTACCTGTTAATCATTGGTCCAAGGTACACCATCCCAAAACCCAAGGTACACCACCGGTGGTGTACCTCGGTTCTATGTGCATTATTATGTTTATTACAAAAAATGTAATTGAAATAAGTTTTAAAAAAAGTTAAGATTTGTAGTGTAAAAAATCATAAAGTTTCAACTTATGGTATTTGTTTTTAAATTTGGCAAATAGTAATGAAATCAAAAATTGAAAAGCAAAAATAGGTCCGAGGTACCCCACCTTCCCCTATATTATTATACAGGGTGTCCACTCCTATCGTGGACCAATAGCTAATTTCTAAACCGTTAGAGATAAGCATATAGTTCATTTAGGAAAAAATCTCTAAATTACGAAAGGAATTTTGGGTCTATTCAATGTTGTTCAAAAAATCAAATTTTGAAAGAGTTACGAAATTTAAATTTTTATACAGCCCCCCAGTCCTATCAATCATATTTAGTAAAACATTCTTGACACTGTAACGTTTAAAACTAAAAAAAATCACTGTTCTACCACAAAAATTGACCGAGTTATGACGTTTTGAAAATTCAAGATTTTGCATTATTTCATGAAGTCATCGAGAGATCGCTCCACCGATGACGTCATGAAATAATGCAAAATCTTGATTTTTCAAAACGTCATAACTCGGTCAATTTTTGTGGCAGAACAGTGATTTTTTTTTTTTTTTTAGTTTTAAACGTTACAGTGTCAAGAATGTTTTACTAAATATGATTGATAGAAGTGGGGGGCTGTATAAAAATTTAAATTTCGTAACGCTTTCAAAATTGGATTTTTTGAAAAAAATTGAATAGACCCAAAATTCCTTTCGTAATTTGGAGATTTTTTCCTAAATGAACTATATGCTTATCTCTAACAGTTTAGAAATTAGCTATTGGTCCACGATAGGAGTGGACACCCAGTATATTATATAGACATTGGCCTTTGTAGAATTAGAGTTTTACTAAATTGGAAACTTTTGATGTAAATAACACAGAATGTGAAAAATTGACATTGGCCCTTTTAGAACCAAACCACATAAATATATTACTTTTATATTTGTAAAGAACGTGAATTTATCTTTTATTCAGAATTACATGCATACATACAAACTCACAAGTGAAACTAATAAAAGCGTATTAATAAAGAAAGTAAATAAGTAAAATTATTGTAATAAAAAATTTAGAAAATAAACTGTATCTGAGATTTCTTACCGCGATTATCAGATTAAATGAAAATATAAGAGAAGCTTACCGGAAAAGGAAAACAACAGAGGAAATCGCCCTGTTTTGTCTTTTTTTCTTCTGAATTATGACTGCAATGAATAGGATGCGTGTCTAGACTGAATTTTCGTCCATAAGTAAACAAGAAATTCGTCCGAGAGTAAACTAACCTAGTTTTTCGAGCTCAAACTTCAGTTTTTAAACATTAGTTATTACCCCAGAATATATGCAAATATATAGGTGCCTTGCACATAGGTGAATTGCAAACATTTTCCTTGTTTGGCGTGTGACTTTTATTTTCGCAACCGTTCGTAAACATTTTTTTTTAAACTGTAATGTTTTATTTATTTATTTCTTTATTTTTTTCAATTTATTTATTTTTTTTAAATATATTTTTTGTATTTTTTCTTTTTTTAGCCTACTTTCCCGACAAAAATAAAAGAAAGACGAAAAAAGTATTAAAAGTGGCTTAATGCATCTAAAAAATATCGCCAAGTCGGAAAAAAATATCGCCAAGTTAAAAAAGTATCGCCAAGTCCGAAAAAAAAAGCCAAAAAGAAATAAAAAGGTAAAATGAATATCGAAAAATTAAAAATTTGAAAGTAGGGTATTGAGATGGGGAATTTGTGTGTGTGTCGGTCGATCTGTCTGTCCCCCCCCCCCCTAATAACTTTTGAATGAACATTCCGATTTTGACAAACTTTTTTTTGTTGGAAAGATCTCGGCGAGTACAGCTCATTCCCATATTTGATTTTTCGATTTGAACAATTTTTGGTTCAACTTCGAACCGTTCAAACAACCTGTCCCTTTTGAGTGAACAGTCCGATTTGAGCAAACTTTTTTTTGTTCGAAAGATCTTATCAAGGATACTTCATTCCCGTATTTACATTTCCGATTTGAACAAATTTTCGTTCAACATTGAACCGCTCAAGCAAGCTGTCACCCCTAATAACTTTTGAGTGAACAGTCCGATTTAAATAAACTTTTTTTTTGTTCGAAGGATCTCAGCAAGGATGCTTCATTACCGTATTTAAATTTTCAATTTAAACATTTTTTCGTTCAACATAGAACCGTTCAAGCAGCCTTTCCCCACAACTTCTGAGTGAACCGTCCGAATGGAATAAACTTTTTTTTGTTTGGAAGATCTCGAAGAGGCTTATTCCCATACTTCGCTTTTTGATTTGAACCATTTTTCGTTTAATATTGAACCGTTCAGAAAAAAAATTTAACATCAGCGCCTACGGGGAATTTAAGTTGAATTTTGATCCTGAACTTAAAGTCGGATTTCCTTCAAACTAACTTTGTAAGAAAATGGTTTTGATAAATAATGTTTGTAAAGTACTTTTCTGAATAATCTTCTGTGAGGACTCTGATTCCGACTCCGCAAACATGGCGGAAATGCAGGCTCAGAAAAAAAAAAAAAATGACTGACAGTGCAGGAATTTGAAGATATTGCAACATTGACATTATTTGTTCTTTAGTTTTTAGAATTATTTTTTTAAATGATGCCTGTTTTTTCTCCCTAAGTATTATGCATGTATGCATGACATGTGTGCATGCTTGTATTTTATCATTCGGTAAAATTGGAACTTCGTTTGGCATATTGATAATTTTCCCCTTCCCAAAAATTTTAGTTCAGAGCCCCCCCCCCCCTAAATACGAACAATATTCACCAAGTTATGAAACGTTTTAGGACCTACAGCACTTCACACTTGCGATCAATTACTTTTTTTTCATGGAGGGGGGGGGGGAGGTATTTTGCCGCTAACGGCTTCAGTAGAATGACAACCGGTTATTCTACTGAAAGCGCGATACGTTGCGGTCTCATTTTCTGCAAGGACCTGTAAAACTTTGAACTAGAATAACGAAATCAGAACACTGCAAAAAACTATTGTTTTTACAGAACAATACTGGCAGACCAGGTTCCAATTTAAAACTACAATGCACAGTAATAAGCTGTAAAACTAGCAATTTTAGTTTCTTACCGTAAAGGTAGCAATTTTACAGTTTATTGCAGTAAAATTTAGCTGTAAACAACAGAGGTTCCAGTTTGAAACTGCAAAATGCACGGTAATAAACTCTAAAATTAGCAATTTTACAGTTTATTACTGTAAAAAAAGCACTTTTACAGTATAGTATAGTAAAGCAAGCAATTTTACAGTGCAGTTTTTTACTGTAAAATTAGCCATTTTTGCAGTTTATTAATATAAAATTAGCTGTGATATACTGTAAAAAGAACAGTATAATATTATAACTGGCAGCAGCGGTTCCATTTTAAAACTAAAATGCACAGTAATAAACTGTAAAACTAGCAATTTTAGTTTATTACTTCAAATTAGCAGTTTTACAGTTTACTATTGCAATATTAGCAATTTTACAGTTTATTACTGTAAAATAAGTATAAAATTAGCTGTATTATACTATAAAAACAACATTTATTTTTTACAGTGAAGAAGGGGGGGGGGGCAGAGCTAGTAATGTTGCAAGGGGGGCGATTGATTTTATTACGTTTATTTTGCTACACTTCTCATTTTTTTATAGTGTAGCGCCTACTGCGTTTTAGGGCCCCTAAGAAAACTGTTTCCGATCTAAGCACCATCTATCGGCCTCCCAGCAAAGTACAAGGAATGACACTTTCGAGTTCCAGCAGGATTTCAGTCATTTAGGACTCAAAATGCTCAATTAATGCAAGCGGGACTTCTGAGTATCACCAGGGCATAAAATGTTCAAGTTCGTGTGTTATACTCTCATATCCAGTGTTGTCAATTATTTTTTCAATTACTATGTTAATCGATTTAAAAAGTAATTGCAAATAAATAAATTGCAAATAAACTATTGATTGCACTTTACAATTAATTTAATTGAATTATTGTACGTTAGTCGTTTCTCACAATTTAGATAATTTCAATTAATTTGTTTTATTGTTTTGTGAAGCAATTAAAACTAACAGTTAACTTTGTGTATCAATCGGCACAGCGCAGCGTACAGGGTAGAGACTAAGTCCCCGCTTAATCGGGTAACGGATAAACGAATACCCCGCTTATACGAATAAAAGATATTCCCCGAGTATCCCCCGTGTCATAGACGCAATGTTAAAGATCCCCGCTTAATCAAATACCCCGTTTAATCGAATAGTATTTCCTGGAACCCACAGGATTCGTTTAAGCGGGGCCGACAGTATCTACACCCATATATGTGTACAATACACAATAAACACGCATTTTTTTGTATTGATCTTTTATTTGTTGCTAACATGTGTGTATTTAAATAGTTAGATAGTAATATGATACCGGTCCACGTCCCAACTAGACCCGTCGCCTGTTCTGTATAGTATATTATACAAAGCCCGTAATTTTAAAAAATTAGTTTTAATTAAAATTCACAAAACAATTGTCAATTGTTAACTGTAGGTAACTACAATTCAAAATAATAATTAATTGTCAACTGCAGTAAACATCAATTAACAATTAAATAACTGTTTACTGTTACTACTATAGTTAACAATTAATAAATTGTTAGGGCCATGCTCCACATCGACGTAAAGCAGAAAAAATAGGCAGAAGCGTAAAATGGATTCAATGGTGTTCCTATGGAAAGTACCCGGATTTTCGGTTTCTGCCTTCAGTTTCGGTCGCGTTTTACGCTGATGTGGAGCATGGCCCTTAGTTGTAATTTTCCACAATTACAATTGATCAAGCGTTAGTTGTTGCGGTTACGTTTACCAATAGATCAATTGCTACACTTTTACTGTCCATGGGATTAAAACTTGCTCATACCTCTCTCAGATCTGATGACGGCTGCCAAGAGCCTGCCGGGCCGCGTCAGGGACTACGCCTCCCGCCTCACCAGGCGCAAGTTCGTGGACGCCGATGTCCTGGAGACGAACCTGAGACGTTGCCTGGGGACGGCGGACATCACCCTTCTTGCCATCGGCCACATGGTTGGCTCGGGCGTCTACGTGCTCACCGCCACGGTCGCCAAGAACCTGGCCGGCCCCGCCGTGGTGGTCGCCTTCCTCTTCAGCGGCTTCGCCTCCTTCCTCGCCGCGCTGTGCTACGCCGAGCTCGGCGTGAGGTATGTTAGATTTTTAGGCCTTTACATCTTTTTTAACCCATTTATGCCTAGAGTCCCTTTTAGGGACGGTCCAAAAAGTGTGTCTGAATTTCCCCAAAATGAACATTTCAACCAAATAATAGTGTTCAATAAGGACCTTTGTATTGTTTCAATTCGTTATTAACAGATTGTAGCACATAACCGTTGTAAAGTATGTTCTGCAGCAGTATTAATATGATCTTTATCGAAAATGACATCGTTCACTATCTCAAGAAAAAAAGCTAAGTTTTCAAAGTGATTCCCAGCTTCCCAGTTTATGTTAATTGCTGATTTTATTTCTTCTTATAAAATGGCTTTTTAAATATTTTATCGTAGGCAGAAAAAAAAATTGTAAAAATGATATGTATCCTCTGGTGTTAAGCGTCCTTTTTTAGGTCGATTATTCTTTTCTTCATGAAAAAATTATTTTTAAAATTATTTTTCCTGTCCATTAAACACTATTTGTAACCAGTATACAAACTATCTTTCTAAAAAAAGTCACGCATTAATGGGTTAAATCTTTTTTAAATACAATCAGCTCCATGGAACTACAGCTACTTTACACAATGTTTCACTTATCTTAAACTTAGGTTTGGCAACAGTCTTTAAATTTATATACCTGATGCATTCTTGTGATTTTCAGAAGCAGTTGTGTAGTTGATACCATGTTTTAATGTTTTAAGTGTCTATTTACGTCAAATACGATTTGTCAGCTGTTCGCCGATTTTATTTCATAGTGAAAATAAATTGTTTTTCAAGCATAATGTTGATCTCTGCTGAATTATTCAACAAGGTATCCCAGGTCCGGCTCGGCCTACTCCTACACCTACCTGGCCCTGGGCGAGCTCTGGGCCTTCTTGGTCGGCTGGAACGTGGCCCTGGAGCACGTGATAGGCGCGGCGGCCATCTCCCGCGCCTGCAGCGCCTACATCGACTCTCTGGCCGGAGGGGCGATCAGGAACGGCACGGTCGCCCTGGTGGGCACCATGCCCTCGGGCTTCCTGGTCTCGGAGCGCCTGGACTTCCTGGCCTTCGGGATCCTGATCCTCTTCGTGGTCTTCCTGTCCTTCGGCGTGCGCATGACCTCGCACCTCAACAACGTCTTCTCGGCGGCCAACATGCTGGTCATCGTGACCATCATCTGCGTGGGCGCCTACTTCTCGGACACCAAGAACTGGACGAACCCGGCCACGGGCGGATTCATGCCCTACGGGTGGTCGGGGGTACTGGCGGCTTCGGCCTCCTGCTTCTACGCATACGTGGGTGAGTTTCTCTTTTTATGAAATTAGTTCGCTGCTTACTGTCTGATCTTCTTAGGTAAAACCTTCTGCGCATTTACGCATGCGTCAGGTCTTCTCTGATCTTACCAAAATAGGAGTGTTAGGTAGGATTCTTGGTGCCAAACATACGGCAAATTCGAATCCTATTGGTTAACTTTTTTTTCCTTCCAGAGAAAATCTTTTAAAGTACTGTCTAATCTTATGTAAAACCGTCCGCTCATTTACGCATGCGTCAGCTCTTCTCTGATCTTACCCATATAGGGGTGTTAGGTAAGATAACATTAAGGGGAAGAATGATAAGAAGCAATTTGAGTCGTGTCAAACAACGTGGAACGATACTCATTTCAAATATATAGTGTAGTTGAATATGTCAAAAGGATATATAGCAAATGCACAAGTTTTAAATTGAAAACTTTTGAAAGCTATCACCCACAATCCATCTACCCTTTTTTAAGTGGAACTGTTCATGAGTGCCAGGAGCCGTTTTCACGGACGTACAATAAGGGGTCCTTGAGGAAAACCTCATAAGATGAGCGTCCGGAGATCCGCGGGAATATCTGAACAGAATTCACCATACACACATCGCGGATTTCCTCAAGGCCTGGTGCCTCAAGGAACTCCTTCGTATTTTCTGTTGCATGTGGACGGCCCTTAATTTAATACAAACAGTTCTAGGAGAAGCTTTAATCCAATATTTAAATAAAATACTTATTTTTTTGTTGTTTGAGAAATTCAAGTTTTATTCGTAAAATTCACATAAATACTGGAGTACAATGCATTTTTACCTACCAATCTTTCAAGAGATAAACTAACTATCGACATTAGGAGAGAGCATAGGGTGGCTTGGATAATGATCCATAATGACGTGCCGATAGATTTGGCCTGTCAAGGTTCCAGTTTGAACATGCGGCTGTGTCCTGGAACCCAGGATAATTCCTCCTCAAACGAGCAACCCTGCACTACCATAACGATGTCGTTCAACGATGTTTGCTTGGTGGTAACGGATACCCGGCTCTCTCCAAAGGAAAATCCGCTGAGAGTCTGATTTCAAACTGAACCTAGACTCGTCAGAAAACATCACACAGGCACACTGTTGCGGTGTCCATAATGCATGCTCTCTACTCCAGGCTCAGCGACAGTGACTTACAGTAAACGGGACACATCTGACAGGCCAATGGGCACACAGTTCAATCTGCCCTAACCGTCTGCAGACTGTCTGCCTTGAAACTGTCGTCCCGCAGTAGCTGAAGAGAGCTGACGAGATAGGTCTGATGCTGTGCTCCGTCTGCTTCGTTTGGCAGAAATTGCCAAACATCGGTCCTCATTCGGTGTTGTCACTCGAGGATGACCTCTGTTGTAATGTCTACTCACGTTACCATTGTCTTGGAAGCGTTGCCAGAACCTGGAGATGACACTCTGGGGGATTCCAAGCTCCTCAGAAACCTCTTGCTGAGTGCGCCCACATTCCAAACGGCGAGAATTCCACCGCATAAAAAGTCATCAGAATGCTCCCTTTCAGTCATCACTACGCTGCCAGAACACCTAAAGGCTTGTAAAAAGCGTGCGAATATTTTTACTTCATTGCCAACATTCCTTATATATCACTCTCACTCTCGTCATTGTGACGCACAATGGGAGGTCATTCAGTTGCTTCCTGTACTTTGCATATTATTCGTGAAGATGTGTGTAGAGATTTTACGGCTGATTTATTCATTTTAAAGTTCGGTTTTCTGGTTATTCTGAACTATCCTTAATTTATGGACATGAGTGTATATTACATGTTGATGTATAAAAGTGTTTCAGTTGTTTGTTTGTATGTTACTCTGAATAAAAGTTAAATTCACGTTCTTTGCAATTATAAAAGTAATACAGTCGAACCTGTTAATTTCGAACCTGCTTATCTAGAAAACCTCTCTATGTCGAAATGTTTCGATTTCCCTGCTTTTTCAACAAAAATTTAATGTTTTTTCTCGCGTTTATCTCGAATGATTTTTCCTTGAAACCACTATATCTCGAATTTTCGCGATTTGAATTTCATCTCCAGCCACTTTTATCAATGGTATAACTTGGAGACAAAAATCATCTTTTGTGCAATCATTCAAAGACTATATGCTCGTATTTAAAGGCACGCATTGACTTGCTGCTTGCTACCGATATATAGTTATCACAATTAGTAAAACGTGGACTCACAACATGTCGTACAGTAAAATATTCAACACTATCAATGCAAAACAATCTATTCAGTATTTGACTTTGTTCCAATTGCTTATTTTTGTACATTTTATCACAACCTCTATATCTCGAAACCTCCGTATCTCGATTTTTTTTCCGTCCCCTGAAATTCGAGATAGACAGGTTTGACTGTATATTTAATGCTATTAATAATACTAAAGGTAAAACTGTACTACATGTAAATGCATTATAAGTGCCAGTGGCGTATCCAGGAATTGATTTTGGGGGGTGCACATCGAACATCGACACTGTGATGAGAAAGGAAAAAAATCAAGAAATATGGTGAAACTTTAAAAACGCAGTATTTCAATTTAATTTTTTCTATTGAACGTTGCTCAAAGATTGTTTTTTTTTTTCACAAAAATGAATATCATGCAAGAACAATAAGACGCGGGTACATCGCTCATTTTCCTCCTACATTTCCACAATTACAGAATAGCAATTAGTTTTGCTTCTTATTGTCGAAAACAGAAAATATGACAATATTTCAGTGTCCATAAAGTATTTTTCACTGAAAAAACCTGAAGCATACTTACATGAAGGTTACATGTTTTTTCAAAATTCGGTGCCACCATTTTTTATAGTCTTACAAAATCTTGGGGGGTGCATTGGTCCCTTGGCACCCCCCCTGGATACGCCACTGATAAGTGCATATTAATTTGATTAACTCTAAAAGCGTATTTTTAAGTCATTTTAACCTATTATTTAACTATTTTCCCCTCGCTCCCAGGCTTCGACTCGATCGCCTCCTCGGGCGAGGAGGTCCGCGACCCGCAGCGTTCCATCCCGCGGGCCACCCTCATCTCCATGGGGATAGCTACAGCTACCTACGTGGGCGTGTCGACCGTGCTGACCCTGATGGTCAATTACCGGGACATCGCCGACGACTCGGGGCTGCCCGAGGCCCTGGCCGCGCACGGGGCGCACTGGGCCAAGGTGGTGGTCATCGTGGGTGCGGTCAGCGGCATGGCCACCGGGATCATCGGTGAGTAGGACCTTCTTGGTAAGGAGTTACTGCCGTGCTAAGCACAAAAATGGTATCTGCAGTAAACCCATTTATGCCCAAGTTTTTTTAAACAATTCTTTTTCAATTTTTATCTGCTTAAAACTCTTACTTGGAATGGTTTACATACATTTTAGGCTGAAAATAGTTCAAGGTTGCCATATTTATTAAGTTTTTTAACGTCCTGTTTATGGGATATTTTGCAGATACGTGAGCAAAATACGACCTTACTTGACTTCACTTGTGCAAAGTAACATTACAGAAAGCATCTCTGAGCAATTTTAAGCAAATCATTTTGAAATAGTTCAGAAAAAAAAAAAACTTACTTTCTGTGGCTACCCATGCTGGATCGTTGCCTGACTGATTTGTCTGAAAATAGCTGTCAATACATAAACTCTGATGTCCAAATAGTGGCTTTAACTGGTTTTCTCAAGAAGAAGGACTATTTAACTTGTGAAAAACAGCTTCAGAGTAAAATGATATACCCATTGCAGGTTTTTGTATGCAGTAGCTAACAAGCGTCCCGTTTTAAGGCTTCTGGGTATAAATGAGCTAAGCTCGAACTGAGAAATTACTCTATAAAGTTCTACGCCACCATGCATTTGATTCAGACGAATATTTTTCAGAATTCTTAAAAAAATATTTCTCTTTCTCAAATGACCATATAATTTTGTATTCACGTAAAACACGTCACTAAGAGCCACCTGGTGGCGATAACTCAATTTTGTTAAAAAGTGCAGATACCACTTTTATGCTTAGCACGGCAGAGTAGCTCTTGCATTGAAGAGGTAAGTGGATAAAGGTGATATGGGACAATTTTTGAAAAACTTACTTTTTACCATGGATGAAGGTGATAAGGTAATTTTTTTTTCTGAAAGATTTTTCTAGAAATTTAAAATATTGTCACATCCTTTTTATTCACTTGACCCTTCAATTGTGTTTGTGAGTTAACACAATTGAATACACTAATTTGAATTTGTGCAAATCGGCGAAATTCGAATGTCACATATCACCTTTATCCACTTGCCCTTTCAATTATATACATTTTTACTTTAAAATAGGTGTATCAAGTTTAGAAATTTTGCGTCGTCTCCATGGAAACCGTACGAAAGAAAACAGCTCCACTCTTTTTTTTATGCACTGCTGTTGAGGCATTTCATTTGTTTTATGTTTATCGAATCAGGCTTATGCTTTTATTTGTATCCTCATATCTCAGTTATTTCTCAATGTCTTCTAACAAACCTAGGCATGCATAAATAAAGCACAATTTTCTAAGAAAAAATTGTGCTTCATTAACGTGGATTTTTCAATTGAATAACAGTTCAAGCACAAAGCAATTTTAGTAGTTTGCATTTAACCGTTGTCGTAAAAGCTAAGTGGGAAAAAAAGTTCGCATCGTAGTAACTATGGCAACCATAAGGGAAAAAGTGCGGAAAGTGAAATTAATTTGGCTTTTACACGCCAGCTCTCTTTATACAGAGAATAATACAGTGAACTCTCACTTATACGTCGCCCCATTTATGAGCCTTTTTCACTTATACGATGATTTTGAATGATCCCAGCACATTCCATAGCAAAATAATGATAGTATCTATCGTTTATGCGTCGCTATAAAGATAAATATTTCACTTATGCGCCGAATTTTCCCTAAAATGTAAAAAATTTAATTTATTTTCTTTAAAAGATAAGCATTTTTCTTCACTTTCATCTTTAATCTTTCACCTTTATTACTCATGGAAGGCATTTTTTCCGCATGAACTAGAGTTTGGAGAGGGACAATTATCTATTATGCATCGGTTTAAAGGGAACAGTTTTTAATTAGGTATTCTACAATTTTTGTTTTCTCTTTATCGTTGTAGTTACGTTACAGTCATTGCCAAACCGTAGTTAGATGACCTTTTTCTTTAGAAACATTCTTATTTATTCTCTCACTAGAAACTATATTGCGTTTTAGTCCTTTAAATAATCTTGTTCACTTATACGTCTCTCTCACTTATGCACCTTTTTCTGTTGGTCCCTTGGGCCGACGTATAAGTGTATAAGTCAGAGTTCACTGTATGTCCATTTGATGACTTAATGAACGATATATTTCAAAGCTCAACATTATATTCTATAACCTGAACTTGTTATTAAACTAATCTCACTGTCATCTTCTTATAGGCAGCCTGTTCGCGCTGACTCGTGTGATCTACGTGATGGCCGACGACGGCCTGCTGTTCGCCTTCTGCTCCAACGTCAACATCAAGACCAAGATCCCCCTCGGGGCCATGTACATATTCTCCGCCCTCTCGGCCCTCATGACCCTGACCCTGGACATCAACACCCTGGTGGAGGTCATGTCCATAGGCACGCTGTTCGCCTACCTCGTCGTCAGTGCCTCTGTCATCGTACTCAGGTAAAACCCTCGATCTACAGGGTGGTTATAAATTAGCGTGAGGTGTTTGGAGCCCTCTAGCTCGTGAAGTACTGGGGAAACATTGCCAAATTTCATAGGCACACATATTAGATCATGGGATTTAGATTTCTGAAATAAAAAAAAAAGTTTAAAAAATTGTCACCAGGGGGAAATTTCTCGCTGCAAAAATGCATTACTCTGATTGTCAAAGATTTAATGCTACTGACAAAATATGCATCCATTACTACTATTAAAATCTGCCCGCGTCTGTCTGTCTGTCCGTCTGAAGATTGAACTCCTCAAAAACCGCTTTGAGTAGAGAATCAAACGAAATACCATAGGATTCGAAATTTTCTAAGGAAGACAATAAGACCAACCGTGTAATTTTACGACGTCATTTAGCTGAGATATTAATTAAACGTTAATTAAATTTTTGAACTATTTAAGATTCCAAGACATTTATTTCTTACTGTTGCCATTTTGAATAAAAACGTTAATTAAATTATTGAACTTTTTGAAATTAAAGAAAGTTAGTTTTTACTGTTGCCATTTTGAATAAAAACGTTAATTAAATTATTGAACTTTTTGAAATTAAAGAAAGTTATTTTTTTCCTTTGTCATTTTGAATACATGTTACAACAAAGTTCTAACAATTGTTTTTATTCTAATTAATGACTTATATTTTTTCTCTGGTACCATTTTGAAAATGTGTTTTTAAATAAAATTGCAATTGCTGTTTTTAGAAGCGACTTTTTTTTGGCTGCGATCCAAATATTAAAAGTTTTTTCGTTTAGAATTTTGCAATTAATTTTCCAGGAAGAAAGCGGTTTGGAAATAATTGCTTTTGGTAAGGAATTTTATTTGTTATTTAGGGAGAGTGCTAAGTATGCGCTACTTGACATCGTCTTTATTTCTGAGGAAGCATGTGGAAATAATGCGATTGACTTTTTGATGCAGGAAAGTTTTTTAGCGAGCCGCTTTAGCGGGGAGTAGTTTGTTGAAACTTTTCTTGCTACAGCAAAGGCGAGCCGCCTTGACGGCGAGTAGACTGTTTAAACTTTCCTCATTACTTTAAAGGCGAGCCGCCTTGGTGGCGAGTAGTTTGTTGAATCTTTCCTCGCTCCTTTAAAGGCGAGACGCCTTGGCGGCGAGTAGTTTTCTCAAACTGCCTTCACTGCATTAAAGCCCGTGAAACGCCGGGCCACGCAGCTAGTTTCATTTACAAAAGTTGCTTTTTTATCACAAATTTAGTTCAACTGATCACCATTGTGAAGTTGTAAGAACTGGATACGATGCACGACATTTTCCACGGCAGCTCGTAACATATCGGAATTAATTTCTCTGACTTTAAAAGTTACAATATCTTTTAAACTTGCTATATCAGAAACATGCCTTTGATACACAACATTTTTCAGCTATCCCCATAACCAAAAATCACATGGATTGAGCTCCGGATACCTTGGGAAATTCTACGGAGGGGTCCTTGGGAAATACCGGAAATTCTACGGCGATCATACTAAACCTCATTTACAAATAACAATTATTTTTTGTTTGCAAAATTGCTTTGTACAGCATTTTTTTCAAATTTAATTTGCGACATTCAGAGTAACACAGTTACAGCGCCAAATTTTCCCCTGGTGGCAATTTTTTAAACTTTTTTATTTCAGAAGTAAAAATCCCATGGTCTAATATGTGCGCCCATGAAATTTGACAATATTTCGCCCAGTACTTTGCGCACCAGGGGTCTTCAAACACCTCACGTTAATTTATAACCACCCTGTATACTGTCGTGCTAAGCGCAAAAGTGGTATCTACAGTCGAGCTCAAACTGAGATAAAACTTTAAAGTTATGTGCAGGGCCCGATTAACCTCTGAAGTTAGAGTAAGCTCAGTCTTCTGTAGGGGCCCTCCACTTTTCGTTTGAAGAAAATTTTCGGAAAACTCTTAGACGTTTAAACAAAACTCACTAATGCTACAAAGATTATTCCTAAGGTGGCGCAACAAAATTCAGATTAAACTTTCTCCTATATGCTTGCACTATAATTCTCAGCAAATCCGGGTGGTTTGTCATTGAATAAGATTTATCACTTTGCAAAATTAGCATAAAAATCCATAGTAACACAATTGTGCCAAACTATATTGAACAAATTATCTTTAAAATCGAATTAAAATGCGGAAACTGGGGTTTTTAAGCAGTTTTCCTGTCATTTTTGGGCCCTTTGAAATCTCTGAGGGGAAGCTCAAGCTTCCCAAGCCTTTTGGGTAATCAGGCCCTGGTTATGTGCTCATTTCAGAATTTGTTAAAAAATATTTCGTGTTCTCAAATGGCCATATAATTTTGCATTTTGGTAAAATAGGTCACAAAGAGACACCCGGTGGCGATAACTCAATTCTGTAAAAAAGCGCAGTTACGACTTTGTGCTTAGCATGGTAGTATACTTATATTACTTTGCATACTTTGTTATGCAGGAGATTTTTTTTTGTGGTTTATTATACAGGGTGTCCACTCCAATCGTGGACCAATAGCTAATTTCTAAACCGTTAGAGATAAGCATATAGTTTATTTAGGAAAAAATCTCCTAATTACGAAAGGAATTTTGGGTCTATTCAATGTTTTTCAAAAAATCAAATTTTGAAAGAGTTACGAAATTTAAATTTTTATACAGCCCCCCAGTCCTATCAATCATATTTAGTAAAACATTCTTGACACCGTAACGTTTAAAACTAAAAAAAAATCACTCTTCTACCACAAAAATTGACCGAGTTATGACGTTTTGAAAAATCAAGATTTTGCATTGTTTCATGACGTCATCGAGAGATCGCTTCAGGGACCGTGTGCGAAATCCTTCAAAATCTTGATTTTTCAAAACGTCATAACTCGGTCAATTTTTGTGGTAGAAGAGTGATTTTTTTTTAGTTTTAAACGTTACGGTGTCAAGAATGTTTTACTAAATATGATTGATAGGACTGGGGGGCTGTATAAAAATTTAAATTTCATAACTTTTTCAAAATTTGATTTTTTGAAAAACATTGAATAGACCCAAAATTCCTTTCGTAATTTGGAGATTTTTTCTTAAATCAACTATATGCTTATCTCTAACGATTTAGAAATTAGCTATTGGTCCACGATTGGAGTGGACACCCTGTATATATATATATATATATATATATATATAATCCAAAAAAAGGATAACAGTTGAAAACACATAAAAATATCGTTCCTTAATTTTGGGCCGCCCTGAAGCTAGGGGACCCTAAGTCCGAGCTTCATGGGCTTGTAGGCAAGTGCAAATGCAGAATTTTTTCAAGGGAGGGGAGATTGATATTTCTTACTTACTTTTGACTATGCATACTGGTTTACAAATATTGATCACAAAGGTTTCGGACTTCAAATTCTGAAACATTTCCGGGAGTGAGTTCCAAACCTTCTTCCCCAACTTAATTCAAACTCGTGTAAAATTGCAGTCTTAGAACTTCAATAAAGAAAAATTGCCGGTATATAGACGAGCCGACGCATCAAGACCAAGTTTCACCACTTTGGATCCAGCTCGTGTTTGAGTATTTGTCTTTTTTGGTAAATGTTGCCTTTCTTGGCGACTTATCGCTGGTCAGTAATTTTTCCCTGAGCAATTATTGGATGCACGTGAATTTGGCAAAGCTCGGCAATCTTCTGAAACTTTCCTCTGTTAACCTAAGCTCCGCAACAATAAAAATTTAAAGTAAAAGTTAATAAATTTGGTCCAAAGTGGTTGAACTTAAGCTTGATGCGTCGGTCTAAGACCCCTATATAGACGAGCCGACGCATCAAGCTTAAGTTTGACCACTTTGGATCCAGCGCGTGTTTGAGGATTGCTTTTTGGTAACTTTTCATGTGAATTTTACAATGCTTGGCAATGTCCCAAAACTTTGCTCTGTTAACCCTAACCAACGCCTCCTAAATACTAAATGCCTATAACATTTGCTTCGCTACCGTCGAGATGGGTTCAGCTTTAAACGCCACCTTGCGGCAATCCGATAATGTCGTTGTTATTTTTTGATTAGTTAATTTTTAAATTTAAATTCAGAAATTAACCAATCGTTCATTTTTTGAAGAACTCCGGTAGATGGCAGTGTATCGTGATTATTTGCATTTTGCAGCTATTGGCGATGGATCCAAACAATATTCGAAACAAATTTTTTGATTGGTTGATTTTTAAATTTAAATTTAGAAATAAACCAATCATTAATTTCTCTTTCTCGAAGAACTCTAGTAGATGGCAGTGTATCCTGAACCAAGGATGAAATTTTGCTCTGTGCTAAAAACCAGAAAGTTACAGGCATTTAGTATTTAGGAGGCGTTGCCCTAACTCCGCAACAATGAAAAATGAAAGTAAAAGTAAATGAGTTGGATCCAAAGTGGTGAAACTTAAGCATGATGCGTCGGCCTGTCTATATATTTCATTTCACACTCTCCAGGGTCCCCCGTACCTACCACAGCTTCGTGGTTTAACCGGGATAGGGCCCTGAAGAGCGCTCTGTTCTTAATTTTGAACCAGAACCTAGGGTCGAGCAAACCCTAGGGCCCAGCACCCCCAGAGGTATCGTTTCACTTGGAGGACTTTGTGACCACGACATTTTTAACGCCTCCCAGCCACCATTAATCAAGGCGGTGGATCTTTGATCGGCTGGGTTTCGAACCCGGGTCCCTCCGGACACGAGTCCGATGCCTTACCGATCGGGCCACCACGGCCCCGGCCTGTCTATATAGCGGCTCTAGCTCTAATCATCCGTTTCTTGCAGGTACAGACCGGTTTCCTCGTTCACCGCCCTGGGCAGCCAGGAATTGTCTTCCATCGGCGAGGGCGGCGGCAGCGTGGACAAGTCACCAGTAGAGGACACGGCGGGCCAACTCTACGGCGCATTCCACGTGCTCAGGCCCTACCTGGGCGCTCCCCCCGGTCGACTGGTCACCCTGTGCGTCCTGCTGTTCGGCGTCTTCACCTTCCTGGTGTGCGGGTTCGTCAAGGGCTGCTACTCTAGTCTGGAGGCGGGATCCTGGTGGGCCGTACTGGTGCTGATGGTGTTTCTGGTGTGCGACGTCGCGAGCTTACTTCTCATTGTGATACATCAGCAGTCCACGGCGCCCCTGCGCTATAAGGTTTGCATATATATATATATATATATATATATATATATATATATATATATATATATATATATATATCGACGATATGTGAAGTTGTGCAGTTCAGTAAGATTTTATCTGTGTCCCACTCCAGTTTCCTTGATGCCCTGATTGGTAATAGTCTATACAGAGAGGAGTTCGAAACTTTTGATCAAGGAATACATTTGTAAGAAAAGCAGTCGAAAATTTTGTACAATTAATGAAGTTAAAAGTGCAAGACAACACGTGTCCAAAAGTACAAATAAAAGGTTTCATTTCATTTCATTTCATTTCACCCTCCAGGGTCCCCCGTACCTACCAGCTTAGTGGTTTAACCGGTATAGGGCCCTGAAGAGCGCTCTGTTCTTAATTTTGAACCAGAACCAAGGGTCGAGCAAACCATAGGCCCTAGCACCCCCAGAGGTATCGTTTCACTTGGAGGACTTTGTGACCACGACATTTTTAACGCGTCTCAGTCACCATTAATCAAGACGGTGGATCTTTGATCGGCTGGGATCGAACCCG
The DNA here is from genome assembly GCA_038373865.1 of Uloborus plumipes. Taxonomy (NCBI): domain Eukaryota; kingdom Metazoa; phylum Arthropoda; class Arachnida; order Araneae; family Uloboridae; genus Uloborus; species Uloborus plumipes. The sequence goes on from JAXGGA010001010.1 coordinate 53,353, forward strand.
GGTCCTTTCAGACACGAGTCCGATGCCTTACCGATCGAGCCACCACGGCCCAAATAAAAGGTTTAAAAAGAGTTAGAAAACCTGTTTTCTAACTCTTTTTAAACCTTTTATTTGTACTTTTGAACACGTTGTCTTGCATTGCAACAATCTAATTGACTGCTCAGATATTATTAATTCTATCCATTTTGCTGTTCCAAATAGAACTCTTAGGAGTCATCTGTGTTTTACAAATATTTTTACAAAGTTTAATTACGTTGATAATTTTTGCCTTTTTAAATTTTACAAACTTTTTAACTCTCATTGTCGCGTTTTGGATATTTTTAATATGTCTTTTAATAATTTTAAGTCTATTTGTTTAAAAATTTTAAATGTGTAATTTGTTTTAATTCGTTTGTTGTCTTTTTAATTTTTACAAAATTTTAACTCCTTGTCGTGTCTTAGTTATTTTAAACCTGCCTTTTAATTGTTTTAAGTCTATATGTTTCAATATTTTTAATGTATAATTTGTTTTATATGTACTTGGTTTACTTGCCACTGTAATTGGATTTTTCTGTAGTGCGCAATACTTTAAATAAATAAATAAATAAATAAAAAATAAATTTTTGACTTCACGGAAAATACGTACACTTTCAAAAATGCATCTTTTTTTTTTTTTTCGAGCATTCTCTAACCGTTAAACATGTTTCGTCATTCGCAAAGATTCTTTTCGCACTGGATCAGAGACTAGTGTTCAAATCAGACCCTTCTTTCCCATTGGTTGCTCTGGACACGTGCCAGCAATCAATACCCCCCCCCCCCTCAGATCCAATTATAGACTTATTATCTCAATACCAAAAATAAGTGGATCTCTGAAGAAATGTAATTGAACATATTTGTAAAAATCTGATAACAATGGAAGTTATTTGGGATTCGTAGAATTATTGAGTGAATTTGATCCATTTCTTGCAAATCACTTTTAAAAAATTGGGAATCCTGTAATAGGTCACAGTCTTCTTATTTATCAGGAAATATCTGTAATGAATTTATTGACGTAATGGGAAAACAGGTCCTAAAATCTCCATATATTATTTCTCTAAGCCGAATCCTATACCCGGTCGAAACTCGCTCATTTCTTTATCGAATTGCATGAAAATTTATGATTTTGAAGCTTATCCCGCGGGCTATTGACGAAAATTAGACCCACCCTCTAAAAAGTGTCGGTTCGTTTTTTATTCGAACTTCAATTTTTGGGCACAAAATTGACTCTATCTAGCGAAATAATTGTCGTATCGTCTCCATTTTGATTTCATTCGAAAGATTAAAAAAAACGCGTTCTTTAGAACGTTTCTCCGCTAGCGCCGCGTAACGAGAATCTCGAAAATCCACGTTTAAACGACTTATAAGCGATTGAAGTTTGAAAAAGTTAAATTTTTTGCTCAAATGTTAAAATCGTTACATTGTTGTTCAAATCAATTTTAAATGCGACATTTCAAGCCAAGGCTTAGCTCGGTAAACCTTAATTGTAACTTTTATTGTTTCAAAATACTATGGTAGTTTTGCGATAACGTTAGTATTTAGTTTAGTAGTAGCCTTGGGTATTTGATTTTAATATAGGGTATCACTTTTGTAATAGTTGTAAAAGTGAACGTGTCTTTGATCTCTTTGAAAAGTTGTCAGAACGACGGCAGTAGATGGCGATGTTGTGCAAATGAAGCCAATAAAAATTCGTAATAAATTTTAAGTTTAGAGTTTATTTTTTCTTTTTTTTTTTGCGGATTTCCGCACGGGTCGCCTAGTAATATAAATTAAGTTAAATTGGAAAAAAAATTTTCAATTAGCGTTGACAGTACGCCAGATCTAACTCATGTTAACCAGATAATTTTCATAATTCGTTATATAAAAGACCGTGTTCCTGTAAAAAAGGTTTCTAAAATCTAATGGACTCTCATAAAACACGATTCGAAATAGAAATCAATCTTGAACCTCGCTTTTCTACATCCTTTCATTATTCTAACAAAATAACTTTTGTGTCATGGTCATAGGGGCCCCATTATCTTAATCTGCCCAAGACCTCCGATAGGTTAAAGACAGCCTTAGTTGAAATCTCGCGAAATTATCAAGTTGAACCAAAGCGTTTTCACTGGGGATATTTCTTCAAATGCGACGGAATTTTAGTAAGATTAGAGGATGCATTTTTGAAAGTGCATAGCCGGCTTTCGGGACCAATCCGCATTGAATAATTACCTCTGAATCAATAAAAAAATGAGTAATTGTGTTTTCTGAATTAAATACAATTAAAATCTGTTCGCGTCTGTCTGTCCATCTGAAGCTTGAATTCCTCAAAAACCGCTGAGAGTAGAGATCCGAACGAGGTAGGGGAGACTGGGTACGGTTGTGACAATTTTCATTTGCTCCCCCATAGATCCCTTAGTAATGAATGAGAGCTGGTTTAAAGTTGTTTTCATGTTAAAGTGTTTATTTGCCTGCTTATAAACACTAAAATTTTCTCCCTAAGTACAATAGTTAACACACAGGACCAAATTAAACAAAAAAGGAAAAAATGTCACAACCGACCCCACCCCAGGGGCGGTTGTGACAGTGCTTGGGGTCGGTTGTGACAAGTTCAAAAATACAGCAAAACAGTCTAGATCACTTTTAATTTCAAGTAATATTAAACGTAATTCAACATAACCTTTATCTGGGAAAGTTTAACATTTAACAATGTGTCTCGTTCAGTTGAAGTAGCCTTATACCAAGTTTTACAAAAATATCAGGTTTTTGGAATTTCGTAACGTCTGTTTTGGCAACATTATGCACATCCTGTGGGTCATAACCGTATCTGTTCATAACAATTCTCAAGTATCAAAGAAAGATTCCACATTTATTTGTTTTATTGAAGCTTGTTACTCTTGAAAGGCTAGTTGCATGAGCTACACGAACAGACGTGAAACATTTCTATTCATAAATGAACGGAACCATTTCTCAGTAGCCATTTTACTCTCATATCTGCTTTCAGCGTATATGTAAGCTCAAAAGCACTTTATTATGAGCAATATAACCTATGCACACGTTGTTTTCATTGTGACAGCGCCGGCCGGCTCCATCGCGTTTACGAATGAATGTTTCGTAGCAAAGACTTACGATTAACGTTGCATTTCCAAAGCTGTCCGAAAGAAAAAAAAGTTTCACTTCTTTATAAGCTTCTTTATATTTCATTAGGTCACACTGCCCTATTTCTGTCTTCTCCAAGCGTATTATGGGCATCAAATATGATAAAAACATGTTTTACTCGTGTCACAACCGTCCCCACGCAATTTGTCACAACCGACCCCAACCCACTACTTTTGAAAACAGCAATCGCCATGGCAATACAAAATAGCCTACATAAAAAGTAATCACTGCTATTTCACTATTAAGGTTCACTACTAACGGGGAGAAAACTTTCATTTCTCTATCTGTACCCATTCAACAGGAATTACTAAAAGACATCGAACAAAAAAACTTACTTTTGACTGTTAAAAAGTAACCAACCCCTCTGCTAGCGTTAATGTCGCTCGATGACTACCGCAATGCTTTGACACACATTCAGACAAACATGCTGATACTCTCTCTCTTTGCTTCAACCAGGTATTAATTATGGTTTAGCTAATATGACGACTGTCACAACCGCCCCGCGTCACAACCGTCCCCAGTCTCCCCTACCATCCGATTCGAAATTCACTGAATCTTATGTTACTTGGTCTCCTGATTTCGAAAGTGAAGTCCTATAAGAGGGGAGCTGACTCATCCGACATTTTGGTTCCAAAACGGTGGGCGTGGAACCACTGGTATCTCGCATTGAAGAAAAGTGGAAGCTAAGCTTGAATTGTAGATGCATAGAATCTATTTGACTATTTTTGTCCATACGACAAAAACATTTCATAAACTCGGGCTTAAAACAAGTGCAATATGAAAATAGACTAAATTTCATAAAACATTTCTCAATAAACTGTTTTTAAATTCGAGAAATAAGTCATCTTTATAAATTTATCTAATATGGTGCTTTATCCAACTAATCATACGTTATTTTACGCCAGAGCAACCAGATATAATATTAATGGGTTTCAAATACCTGTAACAAGGCTGGATCCAACAATGTCTTGGAACCAAAATGTTGGACAAGTCAGCCTGTCCTCTTAAGGAGCTCTAGTGCAAATGCGTGTTGACATTTCGTGACGTGTTTCAGGTTCCGCTGGTGCCCTTTTTGCCCGCCCTGAGCATCGTCGTCAATGCGGTGCTCATCGTAAACCTGAAGGCTGCCACATGGCTGAGGCTGCTCGTCTGGGTGGCCATCGGTAAGGAAGCAGTTCCATGTTTCTAATCTATTGGCTCTCTACAATAAAATGTTTTATCTTTTTTTTAATAACAAAAGTCTTCGCCTTATATAACGGTACACCCATTAACCCGTTTATGCCCAAGTTTTTTTAACAATTTTTTTCAATTTTTATCTGCCTTAAACTCTTACTTGGAATGGTTTACGTACATTTTAGGCTTAAAATAGTTAGCTGTTGCCAGATTTATTAAGTTATTTAACGTCCTCTTTATGGGATATTTTGCAGACAGGTGAGCAAAATACGACCTTAGTTGACTTTACTTTTGCAAAGTAACATTACAGAAGGTATCTCTGATCAATTTTAAGCAAATCGTTTTAAAATAGTTTAATGTTATGAAAAACAAGGCCGCAAAAAAAAAAAAACTTTTTGTGGCTACCCAAGCTGGATCGTTTTGCTTGACTGATTTGTCTGAAAATAGCTGTCAATGTCAATAAATAAACTCTGATATCCAAATAGCGAATCTAACTGGCTTTCTCAAGAAGAAGGACTGTTTAACTTGTGAAAAACAGCTTTAATAAAAGGATATACCCATTACAGGTTTTTGTATGCAGTAATTAACAAGCGTCCCGTTTTTAGGTTACTGGGCATAAATGGATTAACAAAGGTAATCTTGCACATTTTTTAGGGTGTTACCAGCAAATTCTTCTTTAGATATTTCGCCTTCTCTTCCAGGCCTCTCCATGTACTTCTTCTACGGCGTGGGCCACAGCAAGCTAGACGCGACCTCTTCGAAATCCACCCTGCTGAAGGCGGGCTCCCCGGGCCCCACCAGCTGGGGCTCCGTGGAGAGGGAGTCCTCCTTCGATTCCATCTCGGCCCCCAAACCGACAGAGAAGACGAAATCGCAAGTCACGGCTTCCATGTCGAGGGAGTTTCTCGTCGACAATGCAGACACTTCTCCGTGAAGAAGAACTATCTTTTGAAAAGGATTTTCAAAAAAAGAACGAAGCAAGCGTAGGCAGCTCGTCGAAAATGCAGACACTTTTTCGTGATGAAAAACAATTATTTGAAAATGTTTCTAAAAAAGAAGCAAGCATAGGCGGCTCTTATAGGGAGGCGACTGCCCCCTCACTTCCAAGAGTAGAGGGCCTTGCCCTCTCACTTTTCAGATTTAAAAACTAACGATTGATAGAAAATTTATTTTGTTTTTACTCAGAGGATTGATTTATTTCACGAAAATCAAAGTTGGAAATTCCAAAATAGACTTTTTTCGAAGAATGGAACTTTGAATCAAAATCGGAAGTGTAGGGTGGTCGTCCGTATTGTATTATGAGGCCATACTCCGCATTTTTAGCGGTCATTTTATCAATTACGTTAAAATCCAATAATATGGCCAAATGTTACAAAAAATAGTGTCAAAAGTATTGCCCCCTAACCCACCGCATTTCTTTTGACCTGCCGCCTGGAAGCAAGTGTGCAAGATTATTGTAGAAGCCGTAAGAAGACTGGGCATAAGGATTTCTATTCCTGATTTTGCTAAGAGGCAATTGTTATTTTGAAATATTCCGCAAGAAAAACAGAAGGCGAAAAAAGTCGGTTGTATCAAATTATACCAATAGACAATTCCCCTTTATGACAGGGGTGATTTCTTTTCACCTTGAAGTGAATATAAGCGCTTGTATGCCACCTTTACTTTTAACAGTGTATACCTCAGAACCAGACTGACGTTAGTCCATATTCGTTAAGCCTTGGTTTCCTAGAACGCGACAATCGTCGCCGACGCCGGACGCTACTGCACGCTGAAATCAGAACCAGTTTGATTGGAGCGTGGCGTGAAGCGACGTCAATCTGCGGCTCAGGCGCATGCGCAGAAGAATGCGGCGACCGTCGCCTCGCCAGAGATCGACGATTTCACACCTAGGAAACCAGGACTTTACATTTCAGGAGAGCGCGAAAGCGATCGTCGGATGCATACAAAGGTTGGGACTCGTGCTCTTTGAAGGCTGCTAAAAAAATAGTGAAGGAATTTCTTATCATGGGTCGATTCGGAACAAGATTCTACAAACAATGCATAATAAAGCAAAAATCGTCATTTTTGGACTTGCGTCATTCTGGTTCTCGGGTACAGATATTATTACAGCTACTACTGAATCAGTAAACCATAGGCTATTTTTCAAACGGCCAATACATACAGTGAGCTCTCACTTATGTGCCGGGCCAAGGGACCAACAGAAAAAGGCGCATAACTGAAAGAGACGCATAAATGACCCTGATAGCACAGTGACCCTAATGTGACGCTTTTGTGACCCTCACACCCGTCACAAGCGCGGTCGCAACCAAGTCGCCGCAACTTACGAAAGTCCGACCGCGGTGACGCCACAATGCGACTTTACAGCAACCGCGGTCACCTAGTGCCGCTTTTGCGACGTCACATCGCAGTCACCGCAACCGATGTCACAGTTTATCTGTTACAGTGACATTGCAGTGACGTCACAGTTAACCAGTCACAAAAGCGTCACAATGCGACTTCTATGTGAAGTCACAATACAGTCACGGTGTGACTGTGACGCTTGTGACGTCACTGTGACTCTTTTGTGACACGTTGTGCTATTAGGGGAACAAGCCTATTTATAAAGGTCTAAAACGCAACATAAGTTCTAATGAGAGCATGAATAAGAATGTTCCTGTAGAAAAGGGACATATTACTACGGTTTGGCAACAACTGTAACGTAACTACAGTGGAAGTGGTAAAGAGAAAACAAACCATTGTAGTCTACCTAATCACAAACTGTAACCTTTAAAACGATCTATAATAGATAATTGTCCCTCTCTAAACTCTAGTTGGTGAGGAAAAAATGTCTTCCGTGAGCAACAAAGGCGAAACATTAAAGAAGAAAGTGAAGAAACATGCTAATTTTTTAAAGAAAATTAATTATTTTTTTACATTTTACGAAAAATTCGGCACAAAAGTGAAATTCAAATCTTAGAGAGACGCATAAACGAATGATATTACCATTATTTTGCTATGGAATGCGCTGGAACCTTTGAAAATCGTCGTATAAGTGAAAAAGGCGTATAAAAGAGGCGGTGTATAAGTGAGAGTTCACTGTATAAAAAATGATGTACTGTTACAGTTGATAATTCCCACCGATTATACATTCTGTATCTATGTCTCAAACTTTGCACGCAAAACAATTTGATTCTGTTCTTTCCTCAACTACCTTCCTACTTCTTGTAGAGCCTCTTATACTACACTACAACCTTTCTTGACAACGTCAGCGTGACGTTAGCCTATGAAAAATGAGCTAGATAAAACGTCACAGCCTACTTGGCGAATTAGAGGAGATCGCCGACTGCTTGTGAGCTCTCATTGGCTTCGCCCGTAGTGACGTTCAGTGTCAAGTTAAGTTCATTCTAGTGTAGTCCCAATTACAATTCATTCGCGAAATTGCTAGACTAGATGTAAACAAGGAGTTGCGTCATTTGGCTTCGTCAACCTCATGTTTGGCTTGGACATACTGTCGCTTCAAAGAAATATTATTCTATTAAGCGGGGACCTCTAGCATTGCGTCTATGGCAAGGGAAAGTATTTGGTTCCGGAAGGTTTAATTCGTATAAGCGGGGTATTTGTTTATCCGTTACCCGATTAAGCGGAGACGACAGTATATAAATTGGTGCCAAACATACGGCAAATTCGAATCCTATTGGTTTACTTTTTTTTCCTTCCAGAGGAAATCCTTTTAAGTACTGTCTGATCTTCTTATGTTCAACCGTCCGCGTATTTACGCATGCGTCAGGTCTTCTCTGATCTTGCCAAAATAGGAGTATCGGGTAAGATAACAATAAGGGGAAGAATAATAAAAAGCATTTTAAGCTGTATCAAACAGCGTAGAACGATGCTCGTTTCAAATACATAGTTCAGTTGAATATGTCAAAAAGGTATAGCAAATGCAAGTTTTGAATTGAAAACTTCGAAAAGTTATCACCCACAACCCATTTACTCTTTAAGTGGAGCTGTTTGCGAGTGCTAAGAGCGGTTTTGAAGGACGGATAGTAATTTACTGTCTAATCTTTTATCGTAAAACCTTCTTCGCATCTGCGCATGCCTGAGGTCTCTTTGGATTTCCTCAAAATAGGGGAGAAATGCGAAGTAACATTCAACAGGAAGAAGTAAGAAGCGAAAGCACCGGCAAATGCGTCTTCTTATCCTATCACCCCTTTTTCAAATGGAAGCGATCGTGACTGCCAGGCGCGCAATACGCAGCTAGACAGTAGCGGTAAACCTTCTAGCAATTTGTTTGTTTACTTTCAGTCTAGCTTTTCCGCGAATTGACTTTGGAACACTGCTCTCCAATTCGATTGTTAAAGACGTTATTCTAGTGAACGGAATAAAGAACTTTGAGGAAGTGTCAGAGGAAAAAGCTTTCAACCTATTAATTCTGTTTGAGCGGCGGATAGAAAAAAAAACCAAACAATTATAACATCGCATTTTAATTCTTGAATTTTTCATAAAGTAACCGGGGGCAGCTGTCTACCATTTTAGTCGTCCACAACTGTGAAGAGTCTTGCGCAGAAAAACTTTACGCACACTCACAAAAAAAAAAAAAATATTTAGGGTCATTCCATAGTGACTAACGTAACATTCAGAGCTGATTTTGTAACTGATTTTACTCGTAACTTAAAGGATAAAAAATATTTTTTAGTTATGCTGGTGGATTTACAATGTACATGGTATCCAGAGCTTTTTTTAACATAGGGACTAGGCGACACTAATGTCGCCTAGTGAAGAAAATTTGTCACCTAGAAAATGCAAAACAGAGTCACTGGGCGACATTGTAAAATCCAACATTTGGTCACTCCTAGTTTTCGTAAGCGGAATTCTTTCTTTATCTTTTTTCCTATTCCTGAAAGAAATTGTATTGAGTACCAAGGAGTTTCTTTCACAGAGTGTAGCAGATGACCAAGCAGAGGTAATCAAAACACTAAAAGAGTTTCTGCATGCCAAAAAGGCTGAAGAAATGATTGCCGCAGCAAGAGGCATCGCAGAAAATCTCTTCAGAGAGGACAAAGTAGAAGCTTTTCGGAATGAAGTGATTTGTCTCCGTTAATTTGCCTGCTTCAGACAACTTGGCTGATGATAGAGGGAAACTTTTCTATTTTTTGAAAGTCGCTGTTCCCGGAACAGTATTTTGCAAATTAGTGCAATCTTTCATGATAACTTGTCCACATAGTGCTGGGCCCGAAAGAACTGTTTCGTGCCATACAGTGTTGAAGAGCTCAAAACAATCTTCTTATTCAAGAGTCGCATGTACATCGCCCTTAATGGCAGTGGGACAGCAAATTTTGACCCCAGACCCGCTGTTGCAGCATTTTTGCAGAAAAAACAGAGGAGGTACAACGAACCTGATCGAGACTTGTATCGGGACAGAGACTTCATAAAAAAAATTTTACTGAGGAAAGCACTATCTAAACATCTTGTCTACAAAGGGTTGTTTTTTGTGTTTTTAATGTTTATGTATTATGCTATTGAATTAATTCAGAAAAAAATTATGGTATCCCTGAAGGAATTATATGTATTTAGATTATGCATAAAAAATATTTTCAACATGCAAACACAAGAGCAAAGAAAAATTATTGGAAAAAGAGAATAATGAAAAGGATATAACATGTAAAATAAACAACAAGCAAAAGTTTTACTAAACAGCACAAGAGTTACTGAAAATTGCATTCTTTTATAATTGGTCATGAAACTTCAAGAGACCGGGTATATTTGCTCTATTCATGATTATCTATAGTGGTTCTTTTTAGCCTACTTTCCCGTTAAAAATAAAAGAGACGAAAAAAGTATTAAAAGTGGCTTAATGCATTCAAAAAATATCGCCAAGTCCAAAACAAAGTCGCAAAGAAACAAAAAAAAAAAAAAAAAAAGTGAAATAAATATCGAAAAATTTAAAATTTGAAAGTAGGGTATTGAGGTGGGGAATTTGTATGTCGGTCGGTCGGTCTGTCTGCCCCCCCCCCCTAATAACTTTTGAATGAACATTCCGATTTGAACGAAACTTTTTTTGTTGGAAAGCTCTCGGCGAGTACAGCTCATTGCCATATTTGATTTTTCGATTTGAACAATTTTTGGTTCAACTTTGAGCCGTTCAAACAACCTGTCCCGCGATATTAACTTTTTAGTTAACAGTCCGATTAGAACAAACTTTTTTTTGTTCGAAAGATCTTTTCAAGGATATTTCATTCCCGTATTTACATTTTCGATTTGAACAATTTTTCGTTCAACATTGAACCGTTCAAACAATCTGTCACCCCTAATAACTTTTGAGTGAACAGTCCGATTTAAACTTTTTTTTTTTTTTGTTCGAAGCATCTCGGCAAGGATACTTTATTACAGTATTTAAATTTTAAATTTGAACATTTTTGGTTCAACATTGAACCGTTCAAGCAACATTTCCCCAACTAATAACTTTTAAGTGAACCGTCCGAATTGAATAAACTTTTTTTTGTTCGAAAGATCTTATCAAGAATACTTTATTCCCGTTTTTAAATTTTCGATTTGAACAATTTTTCGTTCAATATTGAACCGTTCAAACAAGCTCTCACCCCTAATAACTTTTGAGTGAACAGTCCGATTTAAACAAACTTTTTTTTGTTCGAAAGATCTCGGCAAGGATACTTCATTACCGTATTTAAATTTTCAATTTGAACATTTTTTCGTTCAACATTGAACCGTTCAAGCAACCTTTCTCCACTTAATAACTTTTAAGTGAACCGTCCGAATTGAAACACTTTTTGTGTTCGAAAGATCTCGGAGAGACTCATGCCCATATTCCACTTTTCAATTTGAACCATTTTTCGTTCAATGATGAACCGTTCAAAAAAAATTTTAACACGAGCGCCTACTGGGAAATTTAAATTAAATGTTGATTCTGAATTTAAAGGCTGATTTCCTTCAAACGTTGTAAGAAAACGGTTTTGATAAAAAATGTATGTAAAGTACTTTTCTGAAAAATCTTCTGTGAAGACTGATTCCGACTCCGACTCCGCAAACATGGCGGAAATGCAGGCTCAGAAAAAAATGACTGACTGGGCAGACTTGTTTATTTATTCTTTGGGCTTTTTGTTTATTTATTCATTTTTTTTGTTTAATTTATTATTATTATTTTTATTTATTTATTTTTTTTTTGGCAGACGATTTTTTTGACAAAAATTTTTCATTCACGAGAACATTTTATTCTTTATTTATATTTAACAACTGGCAACGGATTAAAAATAAAATTCGAGACATTTTATTAACAAACGAGGTTTTTTTTCTTTCTTTGATAAAATGTGTTTGATGTTCTTTGTACTTTTATTTTATGTATTAATTTTTTTTTTCTTTTGAAAACGATTATGACATTTTTCTACGGAAGAACTATAACAGTTACATTCTTTAAAAGGTGCGACAAAACTTTATTTACTCGTTTATTTACTTTTTACATGTCCAGTTCATCTGATGAGAGGGGTATATTCTGCTTTTAGAAATCAGCTTTAAGTGCTATAAAGGTATGTTTGACATAATTTTCAGTTTCAGATATTCAAGAGAATATTGGTCAGATGCTAGGATGTCGATGTACGGGAAAGTAGGCTCGTTTAGTTCTTGACAGAACTTCTTGTTTTTTTAGTACAGTGTTTTATTATTTTTTTTTTCACAATTCTTTGCACATTTTTTTTTTTTTTTTTTTGTACTTTTTGCAAAAAACTATACGAAAAGAGCAACACATGTACATCTTTAACTTATCCCGCCAGAGAAGAAAAAAAAGTTTTATTTTAATTACACCTTTTTCGATTGAATATAATTTTACAAATATTGGGTAAAAATTTCAAATTTTTTTTTTTCGAAATATTGTTTAAAGTATTAAAAATAAATGTTTTTTTTTGTAAAATTAAAAATCTATTTTGGGTCCCCCCCCCCAACACATTTAATGACAGACAACCGCCCCGTGTCGCCCTGTGAAAAATACTTAAAAAATGCTCTGATGGTATCTATGTATCATTTCTGCTAAGAATTTAAAACAAAATTACCGACAGTAGATATTTTTTCAACCAAAATAGCTATGTGACTAACGTAACATTTTTGCAACCCTGAAAATGAATGCTCATGTTGTGAGGCGAAAATGTCTCAAAGTTAAGCAAGCGTTAAAAATTGAATGATATATTTGAAAAACTAGCCTAATACCCGGCGTTGCCCGGGTGCTTATTAATACAGCATAGCATTCAGGGAAAAAAAGTTTGAAAGAGTTCTATTCATATGGGTATAAAATAATTTGCATCAATCTGTATTACCTCTGGGGGTGCTGGGCCCTAGGGTTTGCTCGACCCTAGGTTCTGGTTCAAAATTAAGAACAGAGCGCTCTTCAGGGCCCTATCCCGGTTAAACCACGAAGCTGTGGTAGGTACGGGGGACCCTGGAGAGTGTGAAGTGAAGTGAAGTGCATCAATCTGTCTCTTAGGTACAAACTTTGAAGAAAACTAAAATATTACAGAGAGTTAAACGTTTACAGAAAAATAGTCTTACCAAAAGGTGAAAATTAAAGATAAATGTTGTCTGTGCTTTGCCGCGTCCACTGGCATGAAATATATGCACATGAAAGTGAAAAAATTGCATCAATTTCACCCGCCAAATTTAAAATATTAACTTTTCTCTATTAATTGTTCCCACCTACAAAGTAAAAATTATTATAACTCAGAAATAAATCTATTTCTCGTTCTGAAGGCTTATCTCCATTACAGACGCAACTGTCGTCGCATTGCAAATTTGAAATTCAAATCCGTGGTTCTTTTTATAAAGTCCACATGAATTATGATTGTTTTTTACTTATTTCAATGCTAAAAGGAAATAGGTGAGCCTTAAATTGAAAATTCATTACTTTAATCGTAATCATTGTTGGAAAATACTAATATTTAAAAATCTTAAATTTCATCAATTTGAATACTAAAAGGCCTATCTCGATTACAATATAAATAGGCTAGATTCCTATAAAAGGGTCATTTTTTGACAAAAAATTTAAATTTGAGCTTTTTAGATTTTTTAAAATTTCAAGACCCCGCCTATGAGAATTCTAGGGCATCAAGGAACCTCTGTGTCAAGTTTGATGAAAATCTGACGCAAACTGTGGATTTGTATAGAGAACAAGTATATATATATACATACACTCATTTTTACAGATATAGATGTGTAAAGTTGGCTTTTAAAAACATAAAACACATTTAATAAATCTTAGTTTTTTTTTAGTCTTAAGTGTCACTTTTCCTCAAGATGGAGTGTGACTAACGTAACCATCGAATAACAAGCAGTAAATGCAATACAAACTATTTGTTTATTGCTAATCGCAGTGATAATTACAATACTTTTTCAATTGTTTAACTTCTTATGTTGTATGATTTTTATTTATTGATTTATTATTTTATTTTTTGATACTTTTTTCACTTCGGTATTTTTTTTTTTCTTCGGCTGAGGTTGACATTTCGATGGAATGACTCTTTATTTGAAACTGAATACATTCTTCAGCAAGATTGAAAAGTATTGATGAAGGAATGCTATAGTATCTCTAATAACAAGATGTCTGCCCTTGGATGAATTTGTTGCCTGTTTTGGGGAGAAATTCTTGTATTGGCGTCAGGGCTTAATTTCTAATCCCCAAGTTTTAATGGAAACTGGAAATTTGACATCAACGTGACATAAAGACTAAGCTTCTTGAAAATAAACACATGATTTTCAAGAAAACGGATCTCCTTCGAAATTGTTGTTCTTCATGCACAAATATACTTCCTATGTTGCTAAATTCCATGGATAAAGATATGTCAATTTTAAGATATTCTGTTGATTATTTTTGTGTTATTGAAACAGAAAGATTTAAAAGTTGTTTCGTTAGTAATTGAACCGCTTATTTTCCTAACCAGTCAAACACCCAGCTCTGAAACGTCAAAAAAAAAAAAAAAAAAAAAAAAAAGGGGGGATCATAAGCCGCCATCTTATTCCGTACATGATGCTCGCGTATTAAATTAAAAAGGAGCGATTTTAAAGGGTATATCGAACGAAATTTTGTTGGTTTAAGAAATCAGACCGGTGTCGGATTTCTTATGCAAAAAACTTTGCTCATTACTTATTAAAATTACTCTGTATGTGAATGAAGAAGTTAAATTCAATGAAACAATTCGAAGTCAATTATCGGTTCTACGGGCTAATTTTGCTCGATGTAACTGCACAGAAGGCCGGCTCTTCTATCCAGTCGACTGAGCTTTGCTAAAACATTATTGCATGACCTGTCTAAATTACTTCGCTCATTTGAGAAAAAAAATGCGGACACGTTAAAATTGACTTTGCTAAAATTTGAACTTCGAATACGACTGCGTTAATTTCAATTTGAGAAAAAAAATGGCTTAGTAAATGCCGAAGAAAATGCTCTTGTGAGTTTAAATACTTGCCTGACAGTAAATCTTAGAGCGAAGATTCTAAAGAGAAAAAACTAGTGCACACGTTGAATATATTGATGTATTTTTTGACAATTAAGTACCGTTACAACAGTTTCTGGTTTCAATTACTGGGTTGGGCATGATAGACCCAGCGTTTTATTCCTGCAGAGGGTCTGTAAAATGACCCTTGACCTCCCCCCACCATCCCCTACATCGTCTTTTAAGATTATCTAAAATTTAGTTTAAGTACATCAATATCTACATATTTCAGCGAAACAGCCCTCCATTTCATTTTTCACTATTAAATCTAAAATCTTGTAAAGTTTCGTTTTTGGAACATTTTCGAATGATTTCTAAGCGATAGCCTCTGCACTCCAACCAGTAGCGCAGGCCTGTCATTTAGGGGGGGGGGACAATTGTCCCTGGCTTTCAGAAATTAATGTATTTGCATATAAATGGGCGTGGTTTTTTGATGTTTTCCAGTGAAGTTGCATTGAGTTTGGACCCTTTGCCCCCCCCCCCAGAAAAACTTGAAATGACGACCCTGCAGTAGCGTAAATAGCAGCCCCTCCGGAGCAGAGACGGGGGGGGGGGGCGGCGCAGGAGATTTGAGGCTGCACAATTCAGAAAAATAGCACTATAAGTTACACGGGAAAAATCAGTTTTGAAATTTAGTTGGGGGGAGGGGCACAACCTTGTTTGGGGAAGTGCATTTAAGTCTATGTACGCTCTTTGACGTCATCAAAGATGGTCTATAATTTCATTCTTAAGAGTTAACTTTGAGAACATTCCGGGGAACAGTTTCGAGCCAATTGTCGTCCTTAACTTCCGATAAGAGCCGATAGAGAGTCCGTTTTGGAGACTTTCCTCAAAAATTTCGAAATTGAAATTCAAAAACATTTCAAGCGAGTTTTAATGATTGCGAGGAGGAGCATCCGGAAAATTTTCGAAATTTAAGACTTAAAGTACACAATAGTAAGTTATTTTAGATTACGGAGGGTGTTGTTCAGAGAGTCTCCCTTGGACTTTTTTGTAATGAAGTCTAAATAAACGCGAATTTAGACGATCTTTAATTATGTGGAGTTAGACACAGCAGGTCGTGGATTTCATTCCTAACATCCTAATTGTTAGCTACTTTTGATGAAGTTAAGGACGACAATTGGCTCGAAACTCTGCCCCGGAATGTTCTCAAAATTAACTCTTAAGAAAGAAATTATAGACCATTTTTGATGACGTCAAAGAGCGTACATAGACTTAAATGCGCTTCCCCAAGCAAGGTTGTGCCCCTATCCCCAACTAAATTTCAAAAATGATTTTTCCCGTGTAACTCATAGTGCTATTTTTCTGAATTGTGCAGCCTCAAATCTCCTGCGCCGCCCCCCCCCCCCGTCTCTGCTTCGGAGGGGCTGCTATTTACGCTACTGCAGGGCCGTCATTTCAAGTTTTTCTAGGGGGGGGGGCAAAGAGTCCAAACTCAATGCAATTTCACTGGAAAACATCAAAAACCAGGCCTATTTATATGCAAATACATTAATTTCTCAAAGCCAGGGACAATTGTCCCCCCCCCCCAAATGAAAGGCCTGCGCTTCTGGTTTGAGTGCGGAGGCTATCGCTTAGAAATCATTCGAAAATGTTCCAAAAACGAAACTTTGCAAGATTTTAGATTTAATAGAAAAAAATGAAATGGAGGGCTGTTTCACTGAAATGTGTTGATATTGATGTACTTAAACTAAATTTTTAGATAATCTTAAAAGACGATGTAGTGAATGGTGGGGGGTGGTCAAGGGCTCTGGTCATTTTACAGACCTCCTTATATAGACTTCATTACAAAAAAGTCCGAGGGAGACTCTCTGAACAACACCCTCCGTAATCTAAAATAACTTACTATTGTGTATTTTAAGGCTTAAATTTCGAAAATTTTCCGGATGCTCCTCCTCCCAATCATTAAAACTCGCTTGAAATGCTTTTGAATTTCAATTTCGAAATTTTTGAGGAAGGTCTTCAAAACGAAACCCGTTTTCTAACGTTATCAAAAATAGCCTATATTATAGTGTTTTTGTTACCTCAATTTCAGAAAATATCCGATAGAGAGTCCCGAACAATATCCTTTTCCTCAACATTTGCAAAGATGGTCTACAACTGCGTGTTATTAAAAGACATTTTTGTTTCGAAATTTTCGAGAGCTTTCCTGATCCCTCCCCACCCCATCTAAAGTTTTATTTCTGAAAAGTGAGCTCAAAACTTTCACAAAAGTCTATCAACCGCTTTTTATTCTAACATCATTAGAGACCGTCAAAATTGAAATTTCAGGAATGAAATTTCAAAAATTTTCCCACTGAGAAGATTTTTGCTATTGCTACACTTAGATATTGGCCCATACTGTTACTTATCTTCCTCGGCTTATGTAATGAACTTGTCTGGATTTGTTTGCCCATATGCTAGTAATGACCTCCCCCCTCTTCCAAAAGCTGGACTATCCCTCCCTCTTGCGATAAATATGTGTGAAGAAAACTGAGAGGCTGCCAAACTCCCTCCCATTTCTACAATAATAGTGTGTTATCCACTAAGCACGAATAAAATTTCTCAAGCACCTTGAGTTATCAACAAGAGCGGATACAAGGGAGGGGCGATGGGGGGCGATCGCCCCACCCTTGAGGGACTTTTCTCCAGCAGTTTTTAGATTTTGAAGTTCAAAAAAGGCCGTTTTAGTTGATCTTTGATGATATTAAGGAAGAGGGTACGGCAATTCGGGGCTCTGATCTGGAAATTTTTCGAAATGGAAGACCAAAACATTTGTAATCAACATATGTTAACAAAGATGCATGGCGAAAAAAAATGGGCAAGTAAGAAAAAAAAAATGAATCGCCCCTCCCTTGGAACATTTTTGGATCCGCCCTTGGTTATCAAGCAAAATAAGCGCAATGTCTAAGCCTAAGCACACACTCACAAACATTTAATTACAAGGGGCGTAAACATATGGGGTCGCGGGTAGGTTGGTTGGTTGGTTAAAAAAGGGTCGCGACGTGAAAAAAGGGGGAATCACTGCTCTAACGTAAAGAAATATATATGGCGAAAAAAAGATCATATCGGTAAAAAGTTTATATAAATGCTTATAACCTATTGAGAAATCTTGATATTCTTTACAGCGATGCGATAAATTTTAATTTGAAGTATAAGGAGCAATTTATATTTCCCCTTACTAAATCTAACTATCTTTTAGACTTTTCTTAACTCACCCAAAAGCTTTGTTTTAAAATCAAAATTATTTCTCGGTTTTGTATAAATCACTATCGCCGGCGCAGTTTGAAACAATTTTGAAAATATGACCAAGCTCCGAGACTAAACTTATTAATTAATGTAATCTGCATCGTATCGTATAAATGAAACTTACGATTAATTTATTAAGAATTTTCTATTTAGTACAAATTTTATAATTTTATTTAACGTAGTCCTATTGCAACTTATGATTTATTTTTGCTATAAATTTGAACTTCTATTGCAAAGCATAAAAATTTAAAATCAGGATTTGTTTTAAATATCTTCCATTATTTTAGTAATCTGTAAATTGTACCTATTTCAATAAACTTTACGAATGCTGTTTAAATAGCGTATAATTTTATTAATACTTGTCAGTGCTGATATGGACTTCAAAAGCGATATGTACCACTCAAGCAATTATAGAGTACACAGAGTTTTGGAATCATTCCAATTTTCAAAATAGAACAAAACTAAAAAACTGTAAACTCCCTTATACGTAAACTGTGTGGTAAATGTACTTGTTTTTTAGTTTATTGTGAAATTAACGTAAATACTGTACAATAGTTTTGCGTTCGTCATTTCATTTTAAAGAAAAGATCATTTTAAAAATAACGCTTCAACTAAGCATTGCAAAAATTAAAGTTTAAAATAGTCACTAATTTAAAAGCATTTTACCCCAATTTCCGTATTTTTCTGTAAACAATGCCACAGTTCAATCAACTTGAACGTCTTATATGAATACATCAAGTTCTCATTTATTTTAGTCATTTAATTATCTTCCCAAAAACAACAGTGTTGTAAAAAAATCCCCCGCCAAGAAAACCTTAAATACTCAGCCTTAAAAAGTTATGATATCGAGTTTTCCCGCCAAATTTGTGCCAAACTACAACTAACCTGTATGTATAGTTCTTTTAAATTGCTTTCAGTTTTGCCAGGCGGGAAGCTTTGTCTTGTGAGGTGGTTGCTTAATGAGTAAAAACTTCCCGCCTGGCAGGACCGAAAACAATTTAAAAGAACTATACATACAGGTTAGTTGTAGTTTGGCACAAACTTGGCGGGAAAACTCGATATCATAACTTTTTAAGGCTGAGTATTTAAGGTTTTCTTGGCGGGGGATTTTTTTACAACACTGTTGTTTTTGGGAAGATATCACATGTTTTTGCATTAATATTATTTCTTTGTCTGTTTTTTTTTTTCTCTTCAAAATTTACTTTGCATGTTTTTTTTCCCTTCAACAATTTTCTTGGTGGTCCGACATCTGTGGTTTTCTTGGCAGCATGCATTTGGTGCAAAAGTTCAAGGATCTTCTTCAGTCTAGGATAAATTTGAAATCAATCACAATGTACCACCCGAACCGACCCAAAACAAAGCTAGTTGCTAACAATACTACGATTAAATTAAAAGTTAAAAAAAAAAAAAAAACCACCCCTTACTGCCGATCTCATATTAAAATGAACTAAATTGAAGATCCCTTTTAAAAGCCTTATGCAATAAAATCAATTACAAATATTTTATTTGTTAACAAATAGAAACTGGCAACAGATGAAATTATAAATCATTGAGTTTTCTTTCCTCGTGGCCCAACAATGAAAACATAAATGCTCAGATGTTGAACAGAGCTAGTAGTTAGAAATCGGACCAATTTTAAGCAGTAATAACTCCGGGGTGCGATGACACCGGGGGGGGGTAAATTTTGGGAAAATGTCCTCAATGTCTCATCGAGAATATTCATACCAAAAATCAACACTAAAGACCCCCGGGGAGAAAAGATACGGAAAATAAAAACGAGGGGGGAGGGGGTGGGGGGTCGAAAAACCTCCTATGCCGAGCTTTGGGACAAAATAAATGTGGGTGCAAAAGCAGAGCTCAATCCGAGTTACAGTTTAGTCTGGACCCCTGTCAAACAATTTTTAAAAAGTGCGAAAAATAGCGATTTTATAACATATATCACCCCTCCCCCTGAGGGTCCTGGATGTTTTGCTTTAGTATGTGCCGTCAGGGGCCGCTGGAGATTGAGTATACCAAAAATGAACTCTAAGGATCTTTATGGGGCTGAGATACAGAGGGGTGAAAACCCCGGTTTGGTTACTCGCGTAAAACAGTCCTAGTCGCTCTTTTACATTTTTATTGGCGATGGAAATTTCTTGGCGGCTTGTATTTGGTTTTCTTGGCGGGGCGGGACGCTCCTGCGTCCCGTGATCAATTGCAGTAAAACATTTTTCAAATCTGCTTATATTAAAAACTGAGTATATCTTTCTATGTCCTGCTTCTTTCCCCTGAACGCCAATGAACTGAAAGTCGAACTAGTTACCGATGGTTTCGTGATTTCAGTTTTTATTAGTTTTAGCTAGCTGATTTACATGGGACATACATACCTTTGAACAAAGAATTAACAAAACTTGAACAAAAAATGAGAAATCTTTTGCATTATAATGGATATGAGTTGTTACTTCAAAAACCTTTATTGGGGCATATCTGTGCCTTGCGGTTTCACCCGCGTTAATGAGACAACAATTTATTAAAAAACTTTTAATTGCATTACGCTATGATATGTATAGTAGAAAATTACAGGGGGAAACTCAAAAATAAAAGAATCTTTGGAAAAAAAATAGTAAGACGGCCAGTCTATAAAATATTCAAATTTTGGAACATCTTCTGTTCAGAGGTAGCCCGTGCAACGCCGGTTACATTATTGACCGTTACGTAAGCTGCATTTTAAAATGAAACTATTTCAAGAACTGAATTGCTTTCATCAAATTTCTGGTTTATTTTATGACGAAAGTCGAACTGAACAGAATAAGCATACACGTAAAGTCGGGTCCGTAAACCCAACACAAGTTGCATAAAATAACACAGGCCAACAAAAAAAACCTTTTTGAAAACTTTTTTAATTTTAATAGCTGATCTTGATAGATTTTTATGTGCTGAATCCAAATCTGCTTGTAGTTTTTATGTATCACCCTTAGTTTCCAAGCAAAATGTATTTTATTATATAGTCTAATACCCATTTACAGTATATAGGGAAATCAATGAAACACTGTAGAATCGTAAAAATGGTTTGTATTTACAGTAAAATACTTGCAATAGTAATTTTATGTGATGATACAAGGTTCACTTGTCAACTGGAATTGCTTTATATTTTCTTTCCCTTTTTTCCTTGAAGCTTCTTGTGTAGCTTTTCCTGCGATGAATAGCTTGCTGAACTTCCCGGTGAAATGACCAACAGTAATCCCCCATCATGTTGTAGCATGTGTTTCAGCAGTGCTGCCAACATCATCTTTGTTCATTAGACCTATTTTTTCATGTTATCTTAACTATGAAAAAGCTGTTAAACTCTAAAAATGTTTCTTTATTTCATGAATGTAACTATAAAATGTGAATAAATGGTGGGTGATACAACTTTTTAAGCATCATATTTGGATTCAGCAACCTAAACAACATAAGAATAAGGTATTTTCATTAAAAAAGTTTTTTCATCGTTGGCCTGTGTAATTTAAAAAAATATTGTTGAATAAGTAGAACTCACCACATTAACGAATTATTACACGGAAAATACTGTTTCAACACTTCAACCCTTGAAGACTCGACACTGCAAACAACTACAGAAAAGTTCATCCGTAGCACTCAGTTTTACAGGGTTCATACTCAAATTTGAAAACTAAAAATAAGGAGTACGTAAAGAGTTTTGCAGGAGTTAATTTCAATTTTTAAGGAGTGTTTTCCATTCAAAACACAGATTTTTTAGCAACACATTAAAAAATGTATTTTTTATTTTTGCTGTTATACAATATGTTGAATAATACACTAAATTAAAAGTCAAATATGAATTTACTGCTTCTTGAATATTAGACGACTCAAAATAAAATTCAGATACTGAAGGGGGGGGGGGAACCATTGAAAAATATTTTATTTTGAAAATAAATTTCAAAATAAATAAATAAATAAATAAATAAATAAAAAAGACATATTGAAAATAAGTACTTTCTGAAAAACATGACTTATTAAAAATTTTGTAACTAGAATCCGCATTTTTTTTTTTTTTTTTTGAAATAAAAATAATACTAAGTGAACTGAAAATAGTAGAAGTCAAAATACCTTTCATATTTCTTAAACTTTTTGACGATTGACACTTTTAAAGGCACAGAATTTCGTTTAAAACTTTTCAACTTAATAATCTGAACAAAATAATAATAATAATAATAAAATGAAATTTCAGTGATTTACCTCTTGACAGAGAATAGTAAACATCATAAATGCAAAAATTCCGAATTCAACGGCGGATGCAAAGAGATCGCGATTTTCATTATGAATGCGTTGAACAAGCAAAAGGGAAAAAAACATTTTAAAGGATTTTTCAAAATAAAATTTGTCATAATTTACATTTTAAAGCTCTATAATAAACACATATAAATAGCAATCAACGTAGTTAAGATAAAATTTAAATTTAATCAATGATTTCAACTTTAATTTTTTGACTCTTTTCAGGAACCCAGAATTTCGCTTGAAATTTTTAAGTCTCGATTTTAATAGAAATAAAAAGACATTTTACTTATTTGCCTCTTAGCAAAGCAAAGTAAACATAAAAAGTCAGAAAAACTCGATTCTCAAACCGGATGCAAAAAGATTGCATCATATAAATTGAAGGCATCATAAGTATAAAAGCGATAAATAAAAGAATGTATTAACGCAACACAATTTTAGAATTTCTTTTAACAGGTCTAGATGATGTATATTGTTAATTATTATTGATACAATTGTCGAAAGTTTGGAGTAAGGAAAAAAAATCGTATGTGGGAAGATTTTGGGGCTATGTGGGGGCAAAGCGAAAAATACTAATAATTCAGGTACTACTAATTTCAGGTATAAACACACGAAAAAATACCGGAATTCAGGTAAAATACTTGAACACAATCGCCTCTGGGATTTGTGGAAGAAGAAAACATTAGCAGAAAAAATACATGTATTAACAGAATAAAAAATAAGGAGTTTGTAAGGAGATAATGGTGAAATTCAGGAGTTTTAAGGGCCCTTATTTTCTCTAGTTAAAAAGCAGGAGTTTATAAGGAGTTTGTAAGGAGCGTACGAACCCTGTTTTAGCAAAAGATTCTATCCCTTTCGCTCGACGATATCAATAACGGGAGTGAAAACAGACTGAAACGATTACGTGCAAGCGTGACGTCAAAAAGCAATTAAATTTGCATACTTGGTCAGGAACGGATTTTTTTTTTTCCATCAGCTTCGACATACATGAGGACTGCATACTATGCGCTTTGCCTCCTGACAAACACAGGACAGATTTACGGCACAGAGAGAATGAAATAACATCCATGGGCAAGGCGGGATTCGAACCCGCGACCACTTGCTTACGAGGAGAGTACTCTACCTCTAGGCCCACGTGGCCCTGGATTTTTTTTTTGTTTTCGCTAAACATTAATAATACTGGGGGCAGGGACGGATACAAGGGAGGGGCGAAGGGGGCGATCGCCCTTCCCTTGAAGGACTCTCCACCTGTAATTTTTCGATATTGAAGCTCTGAAAATACAATTTTATACTAGTTTAATGTTGTCGGTAGAAGGAGGTTTGGGGTCTTCCTCGCAAATGTTTCGGAATTAAAGTTGAAAACCTTTGTCATCAATATTTGTAAATAAGTATACACAGTAAAATTAAGTAAAAAAAAGCAATCGCCCCTCCCTTGAAATATTTCTGGATCCGCCCTTGACTGGGGGGCCTAGAGATAGAGTATTCTCCTCGTAAGCAAATGGTCGAGGGTTCGAATTCCGCCTTGCCCATGGATGTTATTTCATCCTCTCTGTGCCGTTAATCTGTCCTGTGTTTGTCAGGAGGCAAAGCGCATAGTACACAGTCCTCATGCATGTCGATGCTCATGGCTTCTGTATAAAAAAAAAAAAATAAAAATAATAGTGCTTCTGTTCGAATAAAGCTAGCTGCTAACCTGGTTGGTTGATTTATGACGTCAGTAATTAAACGGTGAGTGCCCACATTATATTTTTATTTTACGATTGGTTAACCAGGTTAACAGCTTTATTACACGCGCGCGAGAAGTTGCCAGTTCGAACGGTAGCACATTTGAACACAAGTTATGCTAAAAATAAAGTTTTCAACATTCATTTTTGACATAAAGCAGTAAGTCACGGCCCCTAAGCCGGGGCTAATCCTTCGTGTGCCATGGATCAACCATGGGGTGCCAAAAGACACCCTAAGGGTGCCACATGAAGTCAAATGGCATTTTTAAGGATGCCATAGCGAGTCAACTGGCTCCCTTCAGAGGGGTGCCGCTTGTGCTGCAACCTGTAGTGTAGAACAGTGTAGGACTGCAGTTCCATGCTGAGCAATAAGCACGAAACTGTAGTCATTGGATGGAACATATTTCGTGATTCGAGTTACCAAGGTTCCACTTAGGTCGATGTATCAAAACCATCAATATTTTAATTTCTAACATCGATGTTTCCAGTGGAGTTGCCAGGGGGGGGGGTCATAATCCTCCCTACGAAGCAAGAAAATTATATGTATGAACACACACGTAAGGGCCTAAAATAGTGTTTCTCGACCTTTTATTTTGAAAATTTTCCAAGGTGTAACACCCTCCATAAAAAAACTTCTTCCTACGGCACTAGATATCCCAGCCTTACCTTTCAATGAAAATGTATAACCTTTGGAATACAAGAAAATATTTCTTTAAGTGTTAATAGTTTGAGGCGGTGGCATGTAAAATTATTACATGAGCAAGTATTGAAATATAGCAGTTTAAATCTAATAAGATCAAGTTCAGAAATTTAAAAATAAAACATCTTTAAATGCTGATGGGTTGAAATAAATACGCTGCTCAAAATAATTAGGGGAGCACATGGTTTCAACAAAATCACGCAAAGGTGTATACCAATGAGTAACATAAATTGAATCATCCATCATTAAAAGCCTACCAAGAAATGGAAGAAAACTTTATTTTGCAAATCAAAGTTCATGACTTCAAAAACCAGAAAAAGGAGATAAGGGCAGAAATCGGGATGTTGCAGAAACGTCTTGCTTCCCTAATTGTTTCACGCAATGTGCATCATTAGAAAAGAAAAGAAACAAGCTTTCAAATAACTGAAATTCACAAAATGTAAGAACATCCAATTTTATTGTAACAAAAGTAAAATGCAAAATTCAAATATCAAAATGCATTTACAAAACATTCAACATGTATTAAACAGGAATAGTTCTAAAATAATAATATACTAATAAAAATTTGTGACAATTGAATTTCAAAATGACATTTTTCTTACAAATAAGTTCAAATAATGAAAATCTTCTAAACATATCCGCAAATGCTCTAAATTTTAACCATTTGCATCATTCTTAAAAGCTTCCAAAAATTTTAAAACTTCATAAGAAAAATGTCATTAGCAATTACACATAAATCACACATTAAAATTAGAAACAGAAAAAAATCACAGTTGATATTATCGTCACAAGCAACTACATAAAATTCAACATTAGAGAATAATTAGAAAAATATTTTACATTCAAACTCCTTACTTTCTTTTCACTAATTACTGCTTTTTTACTTGCAGAGTTAAGTATGGAGCCATCTAAATATTTTTCGGCGTAAAAAATAGTTTTAGAAAAAATATGACCCATGAATCATCACTGGTTTAACAAAGTCATGACTCTCTGACCAATTTCAAAGAGCTTAAAATGAACTTTTAATTTACATTGTACACATGCGTTTATTCTGAATTTTATCTGAAAGTAATCAAAGACTTCTTTCTCATGTTGAATTCTGCAGAATGAGGTAGGATTACAAGCAGTTACAAAGTGCAAGCACTCGTTGGTAATACATACATTTTATCATAACAAAATATTAAGATCTCTACTAATAATAAAGCTGAAGGTGGTTCTGTCTGTCCTTCTTTCTTTCTTTCTGTCTGTCTGTCTGTTACGCGCGTAGCGCCAAAACCGTTCGGTCGATTTTCATGCCACTTGGCACAAAATTAGTTTGTAGCATGTAGTTTTGCACCTCGAAGCGATTTTTCGAACATTCCATTTCGTTCTTTTTCTATTCGAATTCTTAGAGGAAATTCGATAAAATAGGAAAGAAATATTCCATACACATTTTCAAGTCTTATGTCATTCGAAAGCTTGAAATTTTCTGCACAAAATGACGTTTTTTCGAAGTTTCTACGATCATCAGGAGAGCTGTAACAATTGTTTTTAGAATCCCGAAATTCAAGGCTTACCTTCAGTAAAGCAAGCCAAACGATTCTAAAATGGCTTTGCTCGCGAATAAAATTTGTTTAAAAATAGAGATGAAATGAATTATTTTATCAACGGAAATCAACTTTTCATGTTGTTACCATGGTTACGTTTTTATTTCGTTCTTTTTCCCTTAATAATTTTTAAAATGTATTTGTTTTTGTAACAATCCAAACTCCAAGCCTTATTAAAATTAGTCAAATGAAATATTAAAAACCGTGATAAGATGGCACCTGTCAATCAAATGAGAAATCGAGTCCTTTCCTTAAAATACAGGATACCATTCTAAATTTATCGTCTGCAAAACATATTTATTTCAATACAAATTACAGCAAATGGCTTGAGTGAACGAATTTAGCTTTTAATTTATCGTTTGCTGGTTGATCTTTGTCGATGTTTATTGTTTTTATTATCATTGTGAAGAATAATGCACGAAATTTCTATGACTAATACTTAAAATTTTTAGGATCAGTTGAGTTTAAAAGAAAAAATTGCTCCAAATATATAGTCCGAGAGCCAGTAACAGATATATATGACCAAGTTCCTCTCAAGTGATAATTAGTAAAACGCAGCAGAAAATCGAACTATGAAGCCTCGTGAATGTCAGCTGAGGCTCGGTGGGGGGGATAAGCAGTTGGAACCTCCCACGCTTGAAGAAAAAAAAAAAAAAATTCAGTCATTTCCTCTCGCCTAAAAATTTACCAGATGATAGCTTATATGTAACTATTGATAAATATATACGTCAGCTGGCTGTATCTCGGTGGAAAAATTGTCAGCTGATACTTTGAAGGTCGTTGCGTAGAAGTTAGCTAGAAGCATTTACTGACTGAAGCATTTACTGTTCGACAAAAAAAAAACCTTGAAAATGCTTCTGGTATTTTGAAGGCTGATTCTTATGTAAAATGACCCCCTGAATCCGAATATGACCCCCGTTTTCCCCCATCACGTCCCAATTTTTTTTAAAACGCCCCCCCCCCTTTTTTTTCATTTTTCCTTAGTTTCAGGGCTATTATTTTTTTTTTGGAGGGGAAAGGAGCCTTATATTCACCAATAAATTTTTTTGAAGGTCAAGAGAGACTCAAAGTTTGAAATCATGAGCACCGAGAAAAAATCGGGGAACTTGGGGGGGGGGGGGGGCGTGGCCACCCAAAATATTTGAAAAATCACCAAAAACGATCTTTTTATTCTAGTTTCTTTAAAAAGACCTTTAAAACATTTTTTTCGGTGCAGAACCAGAGTATAGGATCCGTTCCTATGGCTCCTGGGTCAGAAAAAATTTTCACGCTGTAAAATTTAAAAAAAAAATAAAATAATGCTTTAAAAATCGCACTTTGCACTCGAGTTTTAAAGCAGGTCTTCGGCCAAAAAAAAAAAACAAAATTGTGGCTGATTCTTATGTCAAATGACCCCCTATTTCCAAATATGACCTCAGTTTCCCCCCTCCACCCCCTCTTTCCAGAGAGTCCCCCCCCCCCAATTCAGAGTCATTTTACTAATTCGGAGGGGAAAAGTACATTACGTAACCGGTTAACATAATTCTAAAAGGCAACAGAGGTTCAAAATTCAAAATCATGTACATGTGTACCAAAAATATAAACTAGGGCGGTATACCTCCCCCCCCCCAAAAAAAAAGAAAAGAAAATTCAATACTCTGATTTTTCACAAAAAAAAAAAAAAAAAGGTTTAAAAACGTCTCTTAGAAAAACAAGAAAAGAAGATTTTTTTTTTTTTTGGGGGGGGGGGGGTATACCGCCCTAGTTTATATTTTTGGTACACATGTACATGATTTTGAATTTTGAACCTCTGTTACCTTTTAGAATTATGTTAACGGGTTACGTAATGTACTTTTCCCCTCCGAATTAGTAAAATGACTTTGAATTGGGGGGGGGGGGAACTCTCTGGAAAGAGGGGGTGGAGGAGGGGAACTGAGGTCATATTTGGAAATAGGGGGTCATTTGACATAAGAATCAGCCACAATTTTTTTTTTTTTTTTTTGCCGAAGACCTGCTTTAAAACTCGAGTGCAAAGTGCGATTTTTAAAGCATTATTTTATTTTTTTTTTAAATTTTACAGCGTGAAAATTTTTTCTGACCCAGGAGCCATAGGAACGGATCCTATACTCTGGTTCTGCACCGAAAAAAATGTTTTAAAGGTCTTTTTAAAGAAACTAGAATAAAAAGATCGTTTTTGGTGATTTTTCAAATATTTTGGGTGGCCACGCCCCCCCCCCCCCCCAGTTCCCCGATTTTTTCTCGGTGCTCATGATTTCAAACTTTGAGTCTCTCTTGACCTTCAAAAAAATTTATTGGTGAATATAAGGCTCCTTTCCCCTCCAAAAAAAAAAATAATAGCCCTGAAACTAAGGAAAAATGAAAAAAAAGGGGGGGGGGCGTTTTAAAAAAAATTGGGACGTGATGGGGGAAAACGGGGGTCATATTCGGATTCAGGGGGTCATTTTACATAAGAATCAGCCTTCAAAATACCAGAAGCATTTTCAAGGTTTTTTTTTTGTCGAACAGTAAATGCTTCAGTCAGTAAATGCTTCTAGCTAACTTCTACGCAACGACCTTCAAAGTATCAGCTGACAATTTTTCCACCGAGATACAGCCAGCTGACGTATATATTTATCAATAGTTACATATAAGCTATCATCTGGTAAATTTTTAGGCGAGAGGAAATGACTGAATTTTTTTTTTTTTCTTCAAGCTTGGGAGGTTCCAACTACTCATCCCCCCCACTGTGCCGCAGCTGACGGTCATAGGGCTTTATGATACTGTTGTCTGATGCGTATGGCCAATTATCTATCGAGAGGAAATAATTAACCAAATTTTCACCTGGCTCTCGGACTAATACTTTTGCAATGTGATTATTTATTGTTGGACTGTAATTTGCAGCAATAATTGCATTTAATAAATAATGAAAGACAATATTAAAAATTAATTTTTTGGCGACTTTTTTACAATTTGGCATTCAATTCTATTTCAGTATATTTACTTCTATCTTATTGCGATATTGCAACGTTCTTTCTAAAGTATGTCATTTCGGAAAATGTATTATTTTGTTTTTGAAGTTAGGAAAGAAAACTTTCTTCTTCTTTTAAACTTTGGTAAGATTTCTGTTGGTTTCTGTGAGCAACAAAATTTTTCTTATTTTTTCTTTTGGCTTATTTTTGTGCACCTATCTTTGGGGTTGCATTCGAATGTCCCCAAGGGGGTGATTTACCTCTTTTATGGGGTAATCAGGGCTTTCAATGCAGACCAAAGTGATATGAATTGGCGCGACCACTTGGCGATATCTCGCCAAGCTTTTGGTCACCAAGTGTTTGACGCCAATTTGGCGACATATCGCCAAGTTGGCAATAAATTTAGCGAAAAAAAATTTTTTTTGGGTTCAATTTGGCGCTATTGGCGATATTTTGCGAAAAATCTACTGAATGATGTTAAAATCGGCGATATTTAGGAGATTAATCATTGTAAAACATTTTTTTGCATTGTTTCGTGGCAAACTAGGGATGCAAATGTTTGAATTGTTATCTTACTCACTTCAAGAACTATTTTAGCACTTAAGGCATCTACTAAGAAATTTACACGTAAAAGGAAGTAGTGTAGGGTCCATACCAAATTTTTATATCATACTTTGAAGGAATTATAGTTGAATTATAACTAAAATAGAGTATTTTTTTCTGCTATATCATTTTTTTACAAATGAACTTTTAATTTTATACCACGGGCAAAGCCGTGCGGGTACCGCTAGTTAATAATTAAAACTTAAAATCATTAGTTTTGTTTCAACAAAGAATGGATCCCTTAACATTAAAAAAAAAATCTATATTAAAATAGTAAAAACTTCTTTTAAGTGTGCGTGTGTGTGGGGGGGGGGGGGAGGGAGTAAATTGTTTTTCCTTCTTAATAGTAATAATAATAATTATGAACTTTCTAAGACAAAACACACAAGCAGGAAATTTATCTCTCTATTGGGGAAAAAAAAAATCTGTCAATATGGTTTCTTTGTCAGTGCAATATCAATGCAGAGAAAACAACTTGCTATGGCTTTAGTCTGCGGAAAATAAACATGAGTTACTTATTTGCGATGACATTTAAGTTTTCCTACCTACATGTGAAATTTTTTCTTGGGGGGAGGGGGCAAAATTGTTATTTTCTCAAAAAAATCAATTATAACAATCATGAACTTTTTGAGGAAAAAAAAAAAAGCAAGCTCATCTCTCACACATTCGTTTTTTAAAATCTGTAAATAGGGTTTCTTTGTCAGTGCAATGTCAAAGCAGAGAAAACAGCTTTTCTTTGCTGCAGTCTGCAGAAAATACAAATGAGTAACTAATTTGCAATGTGACATTTGCGATGTTTTGAAATTTTTCTTATGGTGGGGGGGGGGGGGGGCAGATTGTTATTTTCTTCGAAAAATCAATGATAATAACAGTAATAACAATCATGAACTTTTTGAGGTGAAATGCACTTGCAAGCTCATCTCTCATTAGTTTTTAAAATCTGTAAATAGGGCTTCTTTGTCAGTGCAATGTCAACGCAGAGAAAACAACTTGTCCTTGCTGCAAACTGCAGAAAATTAACACAAACGCGTTAGATATTTGCAATGACATTTGCGATTTTTCTCACCTGCAGCTGAAATTTTTTTCTTTGAGGGAGGGGAGTGGGGAGGCAGATTGTTATTTTCAACTCAATGCATTTCTATTGCATTGAGCTGTGCATACATATAAACACACGCACACAAAGTCTTAGAGATATATTTCTGTACAAAAAGGAATATTCATCAAATTTTGAGCAGTAGCAAAAGAGCTCAACAAAATGAAATTGGGTATATTTCTCAGATTTTTGCAGAATAAGATTTGAATGTATTCTTTTGCATCATATAGAAAACTAATTCAACAAAAGAGGATTCAGTTATAAGTTGAGATAAAAAGCTTTCACTCGAACAATAAGGCAAGTAAACATTCAAGGTACAAATTTGTATTTTAATTGCAGCACAGTAGATTAATTTAAGTTTTGACAAAGGGGGTTCGGCACGCATACAGTTATCAAACTAAAAGCATGAATAATATTTTATTGATTTACTAAAGCTTTTTGTATGGTGTGTGGCACACACACACACACACACACACACGAATACAACCATTAAAATAAAAACATGATTAATATTTTAGTGATTTATTAAAGCATTTCATGGGGATGTGGCATGAATAAAACCATGAAAATAAAAGGCATGATTTCAAACTAAAAGCATGAATAAATATTTTAGTGAATCATTAAGTTTTTTTTTTGGGGGGGGGGGACATATTTTACATTTTATTAAATCGCTAAGTGAATCAACAAAACTAAAGGGAAGCATTCAGTAAACATTGATGCATAACTAACATAAAGAGAGGTAAGCAGTGTCAAGATACAATTGATTGTCTAGTCCACTAAATCTTAGTTCAGATAAAACAGGACACAAGGCAAGTGCAGTGGTTCAAAGCAAAAAGCTCTTTCATGGTTCAAAATTAAGTACAAAATGATGACTGCTAAGTAGTTATTGACGTGGCTGTTTGTTCTTTTCTTATCTTATCTTACTCCTTTGGCTCGGGTTCAACTGTTATGTTCAGACACTTCAATACTTCTTTGGGGTCAACATGATCAGCTAATTCTTGTTGTTTGTGATTCAATAATACTTCTTCAGCACCTAGCAAAATACATTTAGAAACAATTTATTATTGTGAATGTTCAGAAACAACAATTTTTTTTCCTAAATCTATTTTTCTCCCCTTCCTTTTCTTTTCTTTTCATTTTTTAAATTAGGAATGAAAATGCTATAAACCGAGCATTCACTGAAAAAACCTATACTCTGTAGAACGAGATCTGGCATGTGAAAGCCCAAATTAACTTTCCTCTCTCCGCACTTTTTCCCTTAGGGTTGTCATAGTTATGGGACTATGGATTTTTTCCCACTTAGCTTTTGCAATCATGGTTAAATGCAAAACGGTTAACATTGCTTCGTGCGTACACTGTTATTCAATTGCAAAATCAAAGCTGATAAAGCACAACTTTTTCTTAGAAATGAATGTTTTATTTATATATGCCCAGTTTTGCTAGAAAACGTTTAGAAATAACTGAGCTAAGGGGATACAAATAAAAGCGTAAACCAAATTCGATAAACATAAAATAAATGAAATGCCTCAGCAGCAGTGCATAGAAAAAAAGAGTAAAGCTGTTTTCTTTCGTACCGTTTCCATGGAGAGGACGCAA
This sequence comes from Uloborus plumipes, assembly GCA_038373865.1. Classification (NCBI taxonomy): domain Eukaryota; kingdom Metazoa; phylum Arthropoda; class Arachnida; order Araneae; family Uloboridae; genus Uloborus; species Uloborus plumipes. Next base: position 85,871 of record JAXGGA010001010.1, read on the forward strand.
AATTTCTAAAATTGATATGCTCATTTTAAAGTAACAGAGTATAATTGCAGTAACATTTTCTCCACAGCTCATGAGAAACAACGCTTGAAAATTTAAAGCATATGGTTTCTCTTTAAAAGATTTTTTTTTTTCAAATTTTACACACAAGATGTGTGTTTTATAACAAAAGAGCTGTATTTATAAACTACATTTTCAACCAACATGTGTAGAATTAGAGAAAATTCACACCTTTACTCACAACCAATGTTCCTCCAACTTGGTAGTAATCACCTTTCAAATCTCCACCAAGGTTAGAAGCCTTCGACTGAAATATAAGAACTCTTTACATTAACCATATATTGGTTAAAAACAAAATATATAACACAAAACTTTAATTAAACTACATTCCGATATAGGTAGAATAAAACCGTGAAGAGATGGCACTTTTCAATCAAATGAGAGTCCATTCCTTAAAATAGGTAGAGAAGGAAGACATCGACGTGTGCCATGTTTGTGCTTTAGCGACATTTTGGCGATGTGACACTCTTTATAAAAGATGAAATAATTCTTTGATCACATGAAGCCGAAAAAGAGGCAACATTTAAAGCAAATGATTCTAAATTTATCGTCTGCAAAATTTTTTTTTACTACATTGTAATTTATGATAATATAAATTGCAGTAAATATCTTGAGTGAGGGAATTTAATTTTTAATTTATTGTTTACTGGTTGAAGTTTGTTACTGTTCATTGCTTAATTATTATTATGAAGAATAACGTACGAAATTTCAGTGACTATTACTTAAAAATTTTAGAAACAATTGAATTAAAAAAAAAAGTGTTCCAAATATATTTTTGCTACGTGATTATTTTATATTGGAATGTAATTTGCAGAATTAACTGCTTTTGTCTGGCGGAAAAGTAAAAATGACAAGCTTTACGTTTCTATTGCAACCCTACTCTGGCCAATTTTTAATTAAAATGAACTATCGAAGGCGTTGCAGTCTTTGACCAATGGCTGTTCGAAGAGCTAAAACCAAGGCCTACCCACTTTCTTAGATCATGAGATGTCTAATGAGACATCTGCCACGACATCACAAAATTAAAGTATTTTAATTCTTTGGCTTAATTTCTTTAATTGGGTGAAGTATTCAACCCATGCTAGAACCAATAACACATTTGGCATGCATTCCTTCTGTTTTCCTCCATTTATCACCTTTTCATAAAAATTAACAATTCTAAAAAAAGGAGATGTCAAGTGGCATCGCTTCAAAGCCAAACTTCACTCCTCAGATGGCTCGTTCAGTGATCTCAGCTCATATGTAATATAAAAATATGTTTTTTTTTTCGGAAATACTTCTGATAAAAAGTTCGACTGTCTAAAAGGTTAATACACAACTAAGTAAGTTTTAAATACAAAACTGTGTTTACTCACTTCTGACACAGCATCGCGTGATGTTTTCGCAAACAAAGCCGGAACAAGACTCAACATGCCATACCTAAATTCCTGTTTAATACATGTTGAATGTTTTGTAAATGCATTTTGAACAAACAGGAATTGTAATTTATTTATATAGTTAAATTATAGTTTCGTATGATCCTATATAGTGTTTTTGCGCTGACTTCAAAACTTATGTTTAAATGTAGTGTCGATGGTGTTCAAAGAATAAATTAAAATCCAAATGAAAAAAAATTTGGGACAGATTGCTTTTTTGTTCATTGGAACAAGATGGGGGGGGGGGGGGGGGGGGGGGGGAGAGAAAATTTTAAATTTCGAAAAAAGTCATATAGCTAAGGGCCACCTTAGTGTATACCAACAAGAAACATAAAATGAATCATCCATCATTAAAAAAATTCCAAGAAATGTAAGAACTTGATTTGAAAATCAAAGTTAAAACATAAATATGTGGTTGTCTGTACAGTGTATGCGAATGCGATTAAAGAACCTTGATTCATTGCAATTTATTTGTATAGTTAAATTATAGTTTCGTATGAATCTATATAGTGTTTTTGCGCCGACTTCAAAACTTATGTTTTGAATGTAGTGTCGATGGTGTTTAAAGAATAAAATTAAAACCCAAACGAAAAGAAATTTGGTATAGATTGCTTTTTTGTTCATTGGGACAAGATAGGGGGGGTGGGAGCAAAAAAATTTTAACTTTTGAAAAAAGGGGGCCACCCTAGTGTATGCCAACAAGAAACATAAAATGAATCATCCATCATTACAAAAATTTCAAGAAATGGAAGAACTTGATTTGAAAATCAAAGTTCATGACTTTAAAAACCAGAAAAAGGAGATAGGGGCAGAAATCTGGATGTTGCAGAAACGACTTGCTCCCCTAATTGTTTTGCGCAGTGTACATTATTAGAAAAGAAAAGAAACAAGCTTTCAAATAACTGAAATTCACAAAATGTAAGAACATCCAATTTTATTGTAACAAAAGTAAAATGCAAAATTCAAATATCAAAATTCATTTACAAAACATTCAACATGTATTAAACAGGAATAGTTCTAAAATAATAATATATTAATAAAAATTTGCAAAAATTGAATTTCAAAATGACATTTTTCTTACAAATCAGTTCAAATAATGAAAATCTTCTAAACATATCCGCAAATGCTCAAAATTTTAACCATCTGCATCATTCTTAAAAGCTTCCCAAAATTTTAAAACTTCATAAGAAAAATGTCATTATCAATTACACCTAAATCACACATTAAAATTAAAAAATAGGAAAAAATCACAGTTGATATTGTCGTCACAAGCAACTATATGAAATTCAGCATTAGAGAATAATTAGAAAAATATTTTACATTCAAACTCTTTACTTTCTTTTCACCAATTACTGCTTTTTTACTTGCAGAGTTAAGTATGGAGCCATCTAAATATTTTTCGGCGTAAAAAATAGTTTTAGAAAAAATATGACCCATGAATCATCACTGAACTAACAAAGTCATGACTCTTTGACCGATTTCAAAGAGCTTAAAATGAATTTGTAATTTACATTGTACACATGAGTTTATTCTGAATTTTATCTGAAAGCAATCAAAGACTTCTTTCTCATGTTGAATTCTGCAGAATGAGGTAGGATTACAAGCAGTTACGAAGTGCAAGCACTCGTCGGTAATACATACATTTTATCATAACAAAATATCAAGATTGATAATTCAAACTTAAAATCATTATTTTTGTATCAACAAAGAATGGATCCATTAATATTAAAAAAAAAAAAAATCCATCAAAATAGTAAAACTTCTTTTGTGTGTGTGTGGGGGGGGGGGGTAAATCCCCCCCCCCCAAATAATAATTTGAACTTTCTGAGACAAAACACTCTAGCAAGAAATTTATCTCTCTATTGGGAAAAAAAAATCTGTCAATATGGTTTCTTTGTCAGTGCAATATCAATGCAGAGAAAACAACTTGCTATGGCTTTAGTCTGTGGAAAATAAACATGAGTTACTTATTTGCGATGATACTTAAGATTTTTCCTACCTACGTGTGAAATTTTTTCTTGGGAGGAGGGGGCAGATTGTTATTTTCTCCACAAAATGAATTGTAACAATAATAACAATTATGAACTTTTTGAGGTAAAATACACAAGCAAGCTCATCTCTCACACATTCGTTTTTTAAAATCTGTAAGTAGGGTTTCTTTGTCAGTGCAATGTCAAAGCAGAGAAAACAGCTTTTATTTGCTGCAGTCTGCAGAAAATACAAATGAGTAACTTATTTGCAATGTGACATTTGCGATTTTTTGAAATTTTTCTTATGGTGGGGGGGGGGGGGGCAGATTGTTATTTTCTTCGAAAAATCAATGATAATAACAGTAATAACAATCATGAACTTTTTGAGGTGAAATGCACTTGCAAGCTCATCTCTCATTAGTTTTTAAAATCTGTAAATAGGGCTTCTTTGTCAGTGCAATGTCAACGCAGAGAAAACAACTTGTCCTTGCTGCAAACTGCAGAAAATTAACACAAACGCGTTAGATATTTGCAATGACATTTGCGATTTTTCTCACCTGCAGCTGAAATTTTTTTCTTTGAGGGAGGGGAGTGGGGAGGCAGATTGTTATTTTCAACTCAATGCATTTCTATTGCATTGAGCTGTGCATACATATAAACACACGCACACAAAGTCTTAGAGATATATTTCTGTACAAAAAGGAATATTCATCAAATTTTGAGCAGTAGCAAAAGAGCTCAACAAAATGAAATTGGGTATATTTCTCAGATTTTTGCAGAATAAGATTTGAATGTATTCTTTTGCATCATATAGAAAACTAATTCAACAAAAGAGGATTCAGTTCTAAGTTGTGATAAAAAGCTTTCACTCGAACAGTAAGGCAAGTAATCATTCAAGGTACAAATTTGTATTTTAATTGCAGCACAGTAGATTAATTTAAGTTTTGACAAAGGGGGTTCGGCACGCACACAGTTATCAAACTAAAAGCATGAATAATATTTTATTGATTTACTAAAACTTTTTGTATGGGTTGTGGCACACACACACACGAATACAACCATTAAAATAAAAACATGATTAATATTTTAGTGATTTATTAAAGCATTTCATGGGGCTGTGGCATGAATAAAACCATGAAAATAAAGGCATGATTTCAAACTAAAAGCATGAATAATATTTTAGTGAATTATTAAGGTTTTTTTGGGGGGGAGGGGGAACATATTTTACATTTTATTAAATTGTTAAGTGAACCAACAAAACTAAAGGGGAGCATTCAGTAAACATAGATGCATAACTAACATGAAGAAAGGTAAGTAGTGTCAAGCTACAATTGGTTGTCGACTGAATCTTAGTTCAGATAATACAGGACACAAGGCAACTGCAGTGGTTCAAAACAAAAAGCTCTTTCATGGTTCAAAATTGAGCACAAAATGATGTAGTTATTGAAGTGGCTGTTTGTTCTTTTCTTTGCTTACTCCTTTGGTTCGGGTTCAACTGTTATGTTCAGACACTTCAATACTTCTTTGGGGTCAACATGATCAGCCAATTCTTGTTGCTTGTGATTCAATAATACTTCTTTAGCACCTAGCAAAATACATTTAGAAACAATTTATTATTGTGAATGTTCAGAAACAACACTTTTTTTTCTAAATCTATTTTTCCCCTTCCTTTTTTTTTTCTTTCCATTTTTTAAATTAGGAATGAAAATGCTAAAAACCAAGCATTCACCGAGAAAACCTATACTCTGTAGAACAAGATCTGGCATGTGAAAGCCCAAATTAACTTTCCTCTCTCCGCACTTTTTAGGGTTGTCATAGTTATGGGACTATGGATTTTTTCCCACTTAGCTTTTGCAATCATGGTTAAATGCAAAACGGTTAACATTGCTTCGTGCGTACACTGTTATTCAATTGCAAAATCAAAGCTGATAAAGCACAACTTTTTCTTAGAAATGAATGCTTTATTTATACATGCCCAGATTTGCTAGAAAACGTTTAGAAATAACTGAGCTAAGAGGATACAAATAAAAGCATAAACCTAATTCTATAAGCATAAAATAAATAAAATGCCTCAGCAGCTGTGCATGAAAAAAAGAGTAAAGCTGTTTTCTTTCGTACCGTTTCCAGGGAGAAGACGCAAAATTTATGAAATTGATACGCCTATTTTAAAGTAACAGAGTATAATTGCAGTAACATTTTCTCCACAGCTCATGAGAAACAATGCTTGAAAATTTAAATCATATGGTTTCTCTTCAAAAGATTTTTTTTTTATTTTCAAAATTACACACAAGATGTGTGTTTTATAACAAAAGAGCTGTATTTATAAACTACATTTTCAACCAACATGTGTAGAATTAGAGAAAATTCATACCTTTACTCACAACCAATGTTCCTCCAACTTGGTAGTAATCACCTTTCAAATCTCCCCCAAGGTTAGAAGCCTTCGACTGAAATATAAGAATTCCTTACATTAACCATATATTGGGTAAAAACAAAATATATAACACAAAACTTGAATTTAACTACGTGTGCCATGTTCGTGCTTTAGCGACATTTTGGCGATGTGACTCTTTATAAAAGATGAAATAATTCTTTGATCATATGAAGCCGAAAAAGGGGCAACATTTAAAGCAAACGATTCTAAATTTATCGTCTGCAACAAACTTTTTTACTACATTGTAATTTATGATAATATAAATTGCAGTAAATATCTTGAGTGAGGGAATTTAATTTTTAATTTATTGTTTACTGGTTGAAGTTTGTTACTGTGCATTGTTTAATTATTATTACTAGCCGCGTGGCCCGGCGTTGCACGGGCTGTAATGTAGTGAAGGCAGTTTGAGAAAACTACTCGCCACCAAGGCGGCTCGCCTTTAAAGTAATGAGGAAAGTTTAAACAGTTTACTCGCCGTCAAGGCGGCTCGCCTTTACAGTAGCGAGGAAAGTTTCAATAAAATACTCGCCGCCAAGGCGGCTCGCCTTTAAAGTACCAATTAAAAGTTTAATAAACTACTCCCCGCTAAAGCGGCTCGCTAAAAAGCTTTCCTGCATCAAAGAATCAATCGAATTATTTGCACATGCTTCCTCAAAAATAAAGACGATGTCAAGTAACGCATACTTAGCACTCTCCCTAAATAACAAATAAAATTCCTTTCCAAAAACAATTATTTCCAAACTATTCGAAACGAACAAGTTCTTTTAATATTTGGATCGCAGCCAAAAAAAGTTCCTTCGAAAAACAGCAATTGCAGTTTTATTTAAAAACACATTTTCAAAATGGTACCAGAGAAAAAATATGTCATTAATAATTAGAATAAAAACAATTGTTAGAATTTTGTTATAACATGTATTTAAAATGACAATGGAAAAAAACTCTTTCATTTTAAAAAGTTAAATTTAATTAACGTTTTAATTTAAAATCGCAACGGAAAGAAATAAATATCTTGGAATTTTAAATAGTTCAATAATTTAATTAACGTTTTAATTCAAAATGGCAACGGTAAGAAATAAATGTCTTGGAAGTTTAATCATTTATTAGGCTTAATCGCTTTAAATTACTTATTAATTGATATCTTCGCTAATTAAAATCGTATGATTATATAAATTGAAACTAATGAAGCCTGAAAAATTACCTATCTATCGGTACCTGGTTCGACTTTCAGTTCGTTGGCGTTCAGGAGAAAGAAGCGTGACATAGATAGAAAGATACTCAGTTTTTAATATAAGTAGACTAGCTGCCAGGGCAGCTAGATTAGCTTCCTGCGGCATGTTGATGCATAACGTCCCCCCTCTCTAACTTTTACCTCATTCTGAAGTTTTATTTGATATAATTTAATGTTCATTCGATTTCAAGACGTACCACGAACGTGGCCCGGCGTTGCACGGGCACTTCGTGCCCTGAAAGTAGTGAGGAAAATGTCAAGAAACTACTCCCCGCCAAGGCGGCTCGCTAACAGGCGCTTCACGCCTTTACTTTTTTCCTGTATAAAAAAAATCATTCGAATTATTGAGATGCTTCGCGCCTTCAAGATGGTGAGGAAAGTTTCAGTAAGTTCAGCTCAGGCGCGGATCCAGAGTGGGGTCATGGGGATCATGACCCCCCCCCCCCCACCTTAACCGACCAAATATAGCAAAAAATTGCATTTTTGGGACTTATTATACGAAAAAACTACCAAACCACCCCATTTTTGCACAAAAATTGCACTTTGACCCCCCCTTTCCGAAAATGACCCCCTCCTTAACCAGAAGCTGGATCCGCCCTTGGTTCAGCTCGCTCAAAGGAGAAAAAGCAGACATTGATACTCAGTTTTTAATATAAGTAGATGGCTCTTCAACAAATGAATGTTTCAAAATATTACAAGTAGCTAGCGATAAAAATACTATGTAAGGCAGGAATTCAAGTGAAACACGGACGATCGCAACTCACCAATGCAATCGCAAATTCCAAAATTTGGATTCAAGTGAAACGAATTCACTTGAATTCGACTTACAGTAGCGGTTGCAATATGCGATCGCCTCGAAGCGACTGCAATGGTGTTTCACTTGAATTCGGCCCTAAGTCGCCCGCTTATGAGTTTCGTGTTTGATTTAGTTAAGCCTTCATTCAAAATTCTCATTTTCATTTTTATTATTGTTTCATGGCATGGCAACCACGTTTTGCAATGCAAGAATGGATTTCATATTTAATCATTTATTAGGCTTAATCGCTTTAAACTTGACTACTTATTAATTGATATCTTCGCTAATTAAAATCGTATAATTATATAGATTGAAACTAATGAAGCTTGAAAAATTACCTATCTATCGGTACCTGGTTCGACTTTCAGTTCATTGGCGTTCAGGAGAAAGAAGCGTGACATAGAAAGATAGTTAGAAAGAAAGATAGTTAGAAAGAAAGATAGTTAGAAAGAAAGATAGTTAGAAAGAAAGATAGTTAGAAAGATACTCAGTTTTTAATATAAGTAGATAAAGAATAACGTACAAAATTTCAGTGACTATCCCTTAAAAATTTTAGAAACAATTGAATTAAAAAAAAAGTGCTCCAAATATATTTTTGATACGTGATTATTTTATATTGGAGTGTAATTTGCAGCAGTAACTGCTTTTGGTTGGTGGAAAAGTAAAAATGACAAGCTTTACATTTTTATTGCAACCCTACTCAGGCCAATTTTTAATTAAAATGAACTATCGGAGGCGTTGCAGTCTTTGACCAATGGCTGTTCGAAGCGCTAAAACCAAGGCCTACCCACTTTCTTAGAATATGAGATGTCTAATGAGACATCTGCCACAACATCACAAAATTAAAGTATTTTAATTCTTCGGCTTAATTTCTTTAATTGGGTGACGTATTCAACCCATGCTAGAACCAATAACACATTTGCGCATGCATTCCTTCTGTTTTCCTCCACTTATCACATTTTCATAAAAATGAACAATTCTAAAAAAAAAGTTGATGTCAAATGGCTTCAAAGCCAGACTTTACTCCTCAGATGGCTCGTTCAGTGATCTCAGCTCATATGTAATATAAAAATGTGTTTTTTTTTTTTGGAAATACTTCTGATAAAAAGTTTGGCTGTCTAAAAGGCTGTCTAAAAATACACAACTAAGTAAGTTTTAAATACAAGACTGTGTTTACTCACTTCTGACACAGCATCGCGTGATGTTTTCGCAAACAAAGCCGGAACAATACTCAACATGCCATACCTAAATTTAAGAGATTAATACACTTTAAATTTATCTATATGGTAATAAAACACAGAACTTTATTTTTTTGCAACATCAATAACAAACTGCCTTTTTAGAGATTTGAGAAGTAGTTAGAGTTCAAGAAAAAGCAAAGTGGAAAAGCTCCTTTAATAAATAGAAAATATTATTCCATATCAAACTTTTTATAAAACCATTATAATAACGTAGGAGAAAACAAAGCAGCTGAAACTATAGTAATGAATCAAAGCAATGGTTTACACACATAGGCAGTTGGTGTATTAAAAAAGTTTGGGGCAGGAGAAATGGGAGGAGTCAAACGAAATGTGGGGGAGGCTGAAAGAGGGGTAGAAGGCAGCACCTTTGAATTTTTTTTGGTCATACTGTCGGCCTTGCTGAAATGAATACTGTTGATTCCAAGAAATATTATTCGATTAAGCAGGGATCTTTAACATTGCATCTATGGCATGGGTTCCAGGATGTTTTATTCATTGTATAAGCGGGGTATTCGTTTATCCGTTACCAGAGTAAGAAGGGACAACAGTATTATTGCAGTTTAACATTACTGATTGAATGACCTCTAAAAAATGCAGAAGATGGCCTCAAATATCAAGCAACTTGGCTAACATAGACTTTCAGGGTTCAAAGTATCAAGATCCATTCTTTAGAAATCACATGAAAAAAAAACGAATTTTCAGCTTTTATTTTGGTGAAATGAATCAATTCACACAAAAAATCCTTTTTCACTTGAACATTACTTTTCAATAGTGAAAGTGAGGAGGCAATACCCCTTTACTTTTGGAAGCGAAGGGGCGGTCGCCCCCTAGCTTCGAATACGAGCCGCCTATGTTTGCAAATGGTTACTGTTTCTTGTCATTTCCCTCCATAAGCGCATTCAGCAGAACTGAATATTCAATTTGTCTGTGGCAGTATACCAGATACCTTTTGAATATTTGATACAGTAAGGGCCCTGCTCCACATTGACGTAAAGCAGAAAAATCAAGCAGAAACATAAAATGGATTAAATGGTGTTCCTATGGAAAGTACCTGGATTTTTGGTTTCTACCTTCGGTTTCGGTCGCGTTTTCCGCTGATGTGGAGCAGGTCCCTTAACGATTTCTTAAAAATACGAATTAGAAATGGAATAACTTACCTCTTGTACTTTAAATCTTTGTAGCACTTTTTTTCAACATCAATAAAAAGGTCTGAAAAAGAAAAACCTGTGCTATAGCAATCACAAAAATAGAATGTTAATCAATTTTTCTGGTCAAAAATTTCCAAAAAATATCACAACAGAGAGAATATATTAAAAAATGATCTGGGAAAAAGATAATGTTGAAAAAGTTTTTTTTTCTACTCCCCTAAAAAACTGATTTCGCGTTGGAGTAGTAGCATTAATAGCCAATTATTCAGCATAGTAATTTAAATAAATAAAAATTAATTCAACAAGTACAGGATTTTTTTAACAATGTTGGACAATAAGTTTAACCCAGTAACTACAGTGGGACATTTTGTATATGACAGTTTTTGATTTGAGGTATGGAAAATTTTAAAAATAAAATACACAATACAATCCAAAAAAGGTCACTGACAAAAACAATAATAATGAAGTTAGTAAAAATAGACAACATTTAAAAAGTACAAATAAATACAATTAACCTTTTGGAAACAGGCTGTTTTTTGGAATTTTTTTTTCAACCCAGATAGTACGACAGTTGAACCATAGATTTCTTTTCCATTCAAAAGAGAAGGTATAAACTGTCATACCAGACGTATGAAACCTTGAAAAAATCCCCGGCTCCAAAGTGTTGGAGTGACAATCTCAATCCCGTCCTCTAAAAAAAAAACTTACGGTACAACATGTGTACCGCCCGGTTCCTAAAGGTTAAAAAGAGTTTAACACTCAGCAAACAGCTGTTTTGGGCTATGAACTGCAAGCCCCATCATCAGTCCATAAAAATAAAAATAAAAAGACAGGTTCACATGCCAAAGACTGAAAAGTGAAGTTTCACTTGTCAGTCTTTGGCATGTGAATCTGATGATGGGGCTTGCAGTTTATAGCTATGAAACAGCTGTTTGCTGAGTTTTAAACTCTTTTTAATCATATTTATTTGTACTTTTTAAACGATGTCTATTACTACTCATTTCACATAGTACAAAGTCTTCGATTGCTGTTTTACAATAATGAAGTTGATGCAAAACTTCAATTTCTGTATTTTCCTGCCCATTATCTGTGGCAGCATATAATCAGCAAGTCTTAAAATCGGGTAAAAGAAAAAATCCGCAGATAATAATACGAAAAAAAAACGAAGTTGATTTTGATTTGATATAAAATTTCAGGAACTAAATTAACATGAAGAAATAATTTTTGAACTATAACTAAAATTTGTCTAAAAGGTAAAGATTTTTTCTTGAAATCTTGATTTTGTAAGCTAATTACTTTGAGATAATGAGTGAATTAAGACAAAGGCTTAAACAACTTAGTGTTGTGTGAAAGGCAACTATGTTGTCTGTAATGCTTTTATCCTACATAGCAGGAACCTGTAATGTTGTGTATTTTATACAGCATCAATCATAAAAAAGGAGATTAAGGCTACGTCAAATAAACAACATTACAGCCAAAAAAGCCAGGTCAGGGTGGGTAAAAGGAAAAAAAAAACCTGCATCAGCGTATAATCAGCACCTCCTTAATTTTACTTTTTTACAGATAAACTGTGGATAATAAGCAGGGGAAAAATGAAATGAATAAATCAAAAATCTGGTGTGGACCGAACACTATTTCCGTTTACGTTTAAATTTCATAATAGATGGTTTAAGTAATAAGGCCTTAGAGTGAGTAAGATAGCAATCCAAAGGTTCACACCCCCCTTTGCCTCGAATCAGTACAAAAAAATGCTTTACAATGATTCATTTTCTAAATATCGCCGATTTTAGCATCATTTAGCAAAATATCGCCAATAGTGGCAAGTTGAACCCAAATTCAAAAAAAATTTTTTCACCAAATTTGTTGCCAATTTGGCAATGTCACCAAACACTTAACAACAAAAACCTTGCCGTTACATCGCCAAAAGGGCACCAAATGATATAACTTCAGTCTACATTGAGATGAACATTCATTTACTCCAAAAAAAGGGTAAACAATTCCTTTGGGAACATTGGAATGCAACTACAAGGGCACATTTCATTTCATTTCACACTCCTGGGTCCCCCGTACCTACCACAGCTTCATGGTTTAACCGAGATAGGGCCCTGAAGAGCGCTCTGTTCTTAATTTTGAACCAGAACCTAGGGTCGAGCAAACCCTAGGCCCAGCACCCCCAGAGGTATCGTTTCACTTGGGGGACTTTGTGACCACGACATTTTTAACGCCTCCCAGCCACCATTAATCAAGGCAGTGGATCTTTGATCGGCTGGGATCGAACACTACAAGGGCACAACTAGATCCAACTCAGAGCCTACATACCAAACTAGATGCTCTTACGGCGTGCAGTTTTTGAGTTATGTGACATGCATACATACGCACATACATACTTACATACAGACGTCACACGAGAACTCATTGTAATTAACTCAGGTTAGTCAAAAATAATTTTTCGGCTGGTTATACGTTGGTAGGTACGTATGCAATTTCTGACAGGTTAAAAAAACTACTCAACATTTATTCAAATGGGGGTGAGCAAAATCAAAATTTAAGTGAAATTTATTTGACGACCACAATACTTCTTTTACTACATAAAAGGAAGTAAAAAGGGGAGTACTACAAGTTTTAAATATACAGTACTTTTAAGATAAAATGAAATAATAGCCAGTAAATTTATAGTTACCTCCAGCAAAAAAGTTTCCTTTAATAAACTCTTCAACTCCGAGCTCCTCAACACCGATGCCAACTAAACGGACATTGTGCGCGTCTAATTGGGGTTTTATTTCGCTCAGCTGCTTGGCAGCCAAGCGACAGAAAGGTCATCCAAATCGCCGGAAAAACGTTATCACACAAGCTTGATTCTCCCAGAGAGATTTCATTGTTACAATCTGGAAAAACAAAAACACTCATCAATGTATGAGCGGCTACTCCAGAGGGGCAAGGGGGCGACCGCCCCCTCACTTACGAAAGAAAAGGGGCCTTGCCCCCTCACTTTTAGGAGTTAAAAATTAATGATCGATTGAAAAATTATTTTTTACTTAGTGGACTGATTTATTTCAGGAAAATAAAAGCCAAAAATTCGTAAAAAAAGGAATTTCTTCAGGTTGTTTCAGAAGAATAAATATTAGAATCAGAAAGGAAATATCTCCGTATGGCCGCCCGTCTTAGTTTTTGAGGCTATATTCATTTTTTAATAGGTCATTTAATCAGTAACGCTAAAATCCCACAATATAACCAATACTGAACAAAACAAAAGAAAAAAAAATCAGCTTTAGAGGTTATAACGTAGAATATGTGTCCAAGGAATTTTTTGTCACCATGTAAAACACAGGGAAAATACCTTGCCAGTAAATCAGAAGAAATATATTAAAAAGACATTTTGAGATAGTAGATATCCCAACAAAAACATAAATGTGAAAAAGGAGCCAAGTTCGGTTGAAACAACGTTTGGGAAGTTTGAAGCAGCAGTGCCACCGACAAAAGATTTGAAATCTAACAGGCTCCAAGTTCTATTGCTGTTCTATTAACTACAGTCGTGAGAGTTATTGAAATGTTCATTAATTTATTTCAATAACATTTTGTTAGTTCCTTTCAAATCGGCTTCTTATAACTTGGCAATTTCATTTGTAACTGACGGAAGTCGGACTTTTTTGAACATAACTTCATGACGATTAAAACTTGCCCAGTTCCGAAGCTGATATGAAAGGAACTAACGAAATGTTAATAAAATAAATTAATGAACATTTCAATAACTCTCACAGCTGTAGTTAACAGAACAGCTATAGAACTTGGAGCCTGTTAGATTTCAACTCTTTTGTCGGTGGCACCGCTGCTTCAAACTGCCCAAACGTTGTTTCAACCGAACTTGGCTCCTTTTTCACATTTATGTTTTTGTTAGGATATCATGCATTTTTGAAAAGCCGAAGTAACGGTTATGCTTTCATTTAGACACAAATTAATACACACATAACATGAGATTTCAGTTACGCTGACAACGCAGATATAATATAGGCCATGCTACATTCGACATATTTTTAATTTTAATGATTTTATTGGTAATTCAAATAAATAATAGGAGACGCTGCAATTTATGATCAATGACGAAAGAAACAGGTAAAACAAGTAAATTTTCTTCGTGTTTACCCTATATTTTTCTTAAAAGAGGAATAGAACATTTTAACTACTTGGTTAATATCTTAAGTCACCGCAAGGTGGCATAGTCAATCTCTAGAATTCGAATTATTTATTTCATCTTGACAAACCATTTTAATCTTCCGTCAAGGCAAACTAAGCCTTGAAACAGCTTATAATAAAACATTTGACTTTAAACTTAAGTATTTTATTTTTGGCAACGTTTTACAAGCATTTTGGCGCTTTTGTTTGACGAACCATTTATAAATCGCGCCAAGATACTCATAAAAAAAAGCTTTTTTTCTTGCTTTTTTAATGTAGTTTTTGGACTTTTTAGATTTTTCCCATAGTTAGTGTATGGGAAAATACCTTGATGCCAAATTTTAGGATTCTGAGACACTTGGAAGTAGGTATACATTTTGATGAGTGAGTGTATAACCTAAATAAGAAAATCGCAATATTTTCACTTTTCAAATATTAATAACCTTTAAACTAAAAGAGATATATTCATAAAATTTAGGATTATGGGTGTTCTATGTCACTCTAATAGACTTACAAAATTTAAAGCATGTAGATGAATTAGTTCTTGAGAAACGGAGGGGTCGAAAGTAGCCTGAAATGGTTCGTGTAAAGATACACCAGCAGATGTGCAGCACGAACTTGGCTGACACACTGCCGTGTGTCTTGATTTGCGTATAGTACAGTATAACTTCGATTTAACGATACCCGATTTAACGATTTCCCCAATTTAACGATACATTTCATTGGTCCCTACTCATATGCCTTGAATTTAATGTTAAAACTTCCTCAATTTAACGATATCTTTCCTCGATTTAACGATGATATCGGGCAGGGCCAAATTATCTCTCGTCAAAAATACAGTAGTATATGTTTAAAATATTTTTCTAACTATTTTACTTGCAACAGCATGAGACCTCATGTTCCAATAGTAAAAAGATTCATCCTTCAGTAACGTCCGAACTTCTAGCATTCCAAAAAAAATTTTTTGCACCTTGAGAGGAGAGTGATCAGTCGGAAAAAATGAGGTCGAAAAAAGTGAAATTCTCTCAACACGAGAAAACAAAGATCGATGAAATAACTTTGGAAATAATATAAATGCGCACTTTTCTTAAAGAATCAAAATAACGTATACTTGTTTAAGCGTTCACTTTTTTATCAATAGCTTAATCCGTTTAACTTATAAGTATGCTTTCTCGATTTAACGATATCCTCGATTTAACGATAATTTTTTACAGTCCATAAGCAATCGTTAAATCGAGGTTATACTGTATTTTGTAGTTTTTCCCTGTATTTCCATCCCTGGTCTCCCTGGAAAATTTTCAGCTGATAGTTTTGACTGGAGCATCAGACTGGATTGCATAAATACTGCAGGGAAACTCACCATCGGTTGCAATTCTGATAACATATAATGTACTCCAAAATATTAAAACTATTAGGTAAAAATTATCCTTTTCTGCGGTAATTAAGCACAACTGCAATTTATATATTAACAAGAATAAAATTCTTCCAAAATCACAAGAAATTTTTCCCCAGTTTCGCACTTGCTTTAAAATTTAAAGAGAACACATAATTGAACCACAACTATCATGCTCCTACTTAAAACTGTCGTAGCTTGAACTATGCTAGTATTGTAAGAACACAGGATTAGTTTATTTTGTTTAATTTTAAATAAATTATTTAATCCCCCCCCCCTTTTTGCCAAACATACAAACCGGCTAGATTAAGAATAATGGCATTTTAATCATAAAAAATGCACTAAAGGTATGTAAAAAAGATTTGTACGTACCTTTCAAAACAACTAGAAAGACAAAGTTTACATTTTTGAAATTAAATGTATTTACAATAAATTATGGCTGTTTATTTTCAGTAGGATTTGAGGAAAAAAAACGAACCTCTCCGTTTGCGGGAGACTTCACTTTATTTTCTGCAATAAGTTTTCCTTCATTCATTTTAGAAGCTGAAAAAGTATTTTAAAATACATGGATTCTAAAATATTTCTTTCAAGAAAATTAAAAAACAGAATGAACAGAAAAAGGAATTCGTCTCACCAACTATCCTTGAAAAGAGGAAATACCTTGTTAATTCGGGCAAAACAAATTATGTTGACTCTTATTACGCAATAATAGGAGTTTGAACCAACGCCTCGAACTGCGAATCGCGTGTTTTTGTTTGTTATCATTTTTTCTAGAATCATTAAGTGTTGCCAAATATTGATTTATTAACTTCGCCAGAAGGAGGAGCAAAGGGGTTTTACATGTGCTGTGTTTTATAGAATATAATGTATGGCAAGGAGCGAAAAGCTATTTGTCAATTTAATCGAAACTTTGCTTTTGATCAACCTGACGCCGACCGGTTTAATCGGTAGTTCTATTCGAACGCAAGCAGAATAATTCTCAGCATATATAACTTCTAGCTGCCAACTGTCATGTCAACGTCATTGCGATTGTTTACTTCCGTATGTTATGAAAATGACGAAGTGCTATGCTCGTCGCGTTGATCAGCTTGATGCGATCTTCCTGGATAATGAATTATTAGCTTTGCTGAATTCTAATTTCCGCAGAGCATTCAGTTATTTTCCTCAAGCAGTTCTTTCGCGCTTCGGTCCAGAGCTAGACACGCTGTTCAAATTTTGTTACAAATATCTTCCATATCATGTTCTTGGTGGATCATTTGGTCAAAATGTATTTCAGCTTTGTTATAAAGATAGCTCAACTTTGAATCCTCCATCATTGAAAAAGCTTCAAACTCTTGCTTTTATTACCATCGCTTTACCCTGGTTTTGGGACCGAATAATTCGCAAACTCCTCTTGTCCTTAAATAATGAGTTTTCCAGAAACGCTCTCGATGCCTCATACACGGCAGAATCTAAACTGCGATCTTTGTATAAGATAATCTCTTGTCTCAACTTTTGCATATTTTTACAAAAAGGTCAATTTCCTACCATTGAAGAACGAGTATTGCATGTAAGACCTTTGTATACGACTAAACAAGACATTCGTCCAATACAGTATGAAGGAATTTCTCGAGAATTGCTGTGGCATGGCTTATGCGAATTTCTCGGCTTTATCCTCCCTCTAATTAATATATACAGGTTAAAAGGATACCTAAGGCGCAAGTGTTTACCTTGGGCTAAAAGTTATCGGTCAAAGTACTTTTCCAGCACTCAAACGTGCGGAATATGCGGCAATGTCCCTACTTTTCCACATACTATTGGTTGTTTGCACGTTTTCTGTTACTACTGTATTTCAAGTTCCCTTTTAGCTGATCCAGTGTATTTTTGTTTTGATTGTGATAGTACAGTCAATGGGGTTAACTGTGTAAAACCTCTTGCTATAAATGCTCCATCTGTCGGCGTAAAAACTAAAGCTCTGCAATAATAAATAAGGAAGTGATTTTCATATTAAAGCACTTTTCTACCATTTATATTTTTGAATAAAATACATTTATTACTATTGCATATTTAATCATTTTCCCCTTGTCTTCGCAATTCATAAAATATTTAGGTTTCTTAGATTACACGATCGTGCGGGTCTAACATCGATTTATATTTTAGCTTCCTAGATCGTAAAATGTAATTAAGGCCGGAATCGAACGATCCTGCTGGTTAGCCAATGAGATGTATTATCCATTTTCTCAACAGATGGCGGCACTAGTATCTTTCTAGACTTTAGGAGACGAAAAAACTGTTGCTTACACAATTAGCAATTTTAGCAAGAAAATATTTCAGGTCTTAAAGGGTTATCCATTAGCCGGGTGCAAGCGAAAAATCAAAAATTGCCAAGCAAAGAGAATGAAAAATATGTCAACGGAGCAAAAGTATACTCAACATTGAACAAATGTAGTTCTAAGAAAGTTGGTCGAATTCTACATTATTTATCGATGCATTATTTGGTGATTTTTCGCTTGCACATGGCAAACGGATAAGTACCTTGTAAGCAGGTAAAGAATTTGAACAACAAAAACATTTGCAGTTCAAATCATTTTTATTTTTCTGAACTACCTGTTATGGAAAACAGCCTAAAATGTGCTTATCTATAATAATCCAAGAGCTAGCAACTTTTTCAAGACATTATTTTCCGACATTTGGCTAATTAAAATGGCTTTCCCTTTGCTCTTCTGAGCAGTATGCGGTGTGTTTGACGGCAGAGAGTGGTTGTGTTTTTTACTGGTAAAATAGTGGTTTTTTAAAAAACAATTTAAAGACAATTAGAAGCTTAAACTTGTCGTAAGTGTGTCATGTCGTGTGTCAATGGAAAGCTCTATTTTTGCCTTTACAATGATTTTTATTCTACTATAATTAGAAAAAAGTTAGTCATATGCATGTAAAAACTTTTAGGTTTTTTAACAGCTCTGTATTTCGTACAATTTTTGAAATAAAAATCTAAAAATTGGCAGGATTATTAATCTTGTCACATGCATCCTTCACACCGAATTTTGTTAAAATCGGAAATGGTGTGGTCTAAGACTTTTTTTTTTTTCGTGATTGACTTGACATTGAATTTCCCTACAATGACTTAAAAATCACTATTTTTTCCCATAGTAGTGGGATGTGCAGTAAAAATCACAACCACTCTCAGCCACCAGATACTCCGCATACTGCTTAGAAGTGCAGCGCCCATCAGTTATTTCCCAAAACATCTTAGCCATGTATCACGTTCACAACACATGCACACCACGCGCTGTGCACGTGAACGCCAACCAATGAGAAAAATCTCACCCACACATTCACGTGTACACCATGAGCTGTGCATGTGGACATTGGCCAATGGGAAGCTACGAGCTGTACCCCTTTTCGGGGTCTCGACCCCTCAAGCTCCACTTCGAGTGAAACAACCCCATCAACAGGATGCGTGCCAATCTATTTTTCAATCTCTGTACATAGTATTTCTCATATAACGTTTAATCAAGTCAATAAATGTCTGATAACAACTATCTCTCTAATCGGGTATCACAACAGAAGCACATAAGGAAAGATAGAGCCAAACATCTTAAAATTGTTGTTTTCCTGATGTTGCTATCTCCTGGACTGAAGCAATGAGTTAGGTATGAACTAGATTGCAACACTCACTCCGCTAGCACTAAATCAACACCCAACAGGTGTCAACCATTCTTATTCTAGCTTTTCTGGACCTCGTAAATATTCTCTACTTCTTTTTGATTTTCTGCAATCTTTTTGGCTCAATGGCCTGGTCTTGCAAAGGCTAGTTTAGGTAGGATTAAAAAGATAAATAAAAATTTTCAAGTATCAATTAGAATTACAGACAGGCCGTGGTGACCCGATCGGTAAGGCATCGGACTCGTGACTGGAGGAACCCGGGTTCGATCCCCAGCCGATCAAAGATCCACCGTCTTGATTAATGGTGGCTGGGGGACGTTAAAAATGTCGTGGTCACAAAGTCCTCCAAGTGAAACGATATCTCTGGGGGTGCTGGGCCAAGGATTTGCTCAACCCTTGGTTCTGGTTCAAAATCAAGAACAGAGCGCTCATCAGGGTCCTATCCCAGTTAAACCATGAGTTGTAGTAGGTACAGGGGACCCTGGAGTGTGAAAAGAAAGAAAGGAAAGAATTACAGACAAGGGTTACAGAGATACAAGAAGTTAGTTCATAATGATTCTCATGTATTTTGTTCGATGTTAACTTTTTAAAAATAAATGCATCGAAACTGACAATTTTCTGAAGGGGATTCAGTCCGGATTTAAGATGAATTAATATTATTTGTTTAGAAATATTTTTTTTTCATAAATGAAGCAAACACTAAGAAAAATCATTTATTAGGTCAAGTTCACAAAGTTTGCTATTCCAGTAAAATAAATTGCCTCTTCTGGTTTTTGCTTTTGTAAAATCTTTATGCACAAAGTTGAAGGTTATTTCTTTTGCCAGCTTGTCCAGTGTACCGGGCCACCATGTTTTTAAAGCAAATTTTGGAATACGTATCATCCCAGCCCTGATGACAATGTTAATTTTATAGAAATAAAAAAAAATATACAGATTTTACTCTAGCGTAACATACTTTTTACTTCTCATACTGTAATTTACATTTTATTGGTACTAATTGACAAATATTTTTCATTTTAATGATTTCACTTTTAATTCAAATAAACAACACGAGGCGTTGTAACTTCCAATTAATGATGGCTGAAACATGTAAAACTAATAAATGCAGTAACTTATTCCCTGCTTTTAAGTGTAGCGAATGGGTGTATTTTTTTGTATTTTTAGTTTTATTTTTAAAATAACGTTAATGTCACAAACTGTCAGATGCCTACACTTTTCTCAAAGAAGGAATAGAAAATTTTCACTACTTGGCTTCTTTCTCAAATTTATCATTGTCCATTTAAATGAAACTTTTAATCTTGTTTAAAGGCTTAGTTTGTTTAAAAAATAAGCATTTGATTTTAAACTTCAGTAATTTTGTTTTGGAAACTGTTGACAAACAGACAGACATAATTTGATTTGTTAGGTGAAACATTTTGAAATTGATCTATGAAGTCATAGGGACCTTCATTAAAGAATTCTATTTAAGGGGACAATCACAGAGAGAACATTTTCAAACATTTAATGCATAAATGCAGAATTTATCGACTCAATTTTTTTTTCTTAAAATTAAAAAAAGTTTCTTGACTTTAACATTCAAAGAATAAAATATGTACAGTAGAGTCTCAAAAGTCTGAGGTTCCGCTTAATCCGAGGCTCTTTATTGACATTTCAAGGTCTATCTTCAATAGCTAAAAAGATAATTTGCATTAAAATCTGAAAATAAGAACCTTTTGTTATTGGCAAATTTTCTTTTGTACTCGCAATAAAGTAGCAAAAAAAGTATTGAGAGGTTGGCGTCAAAGACGTTCACCAAGTGTCAAGAAATATTCTTTAACTACTAGAGATATATTAAGATATGCTTTGGAAATAATAACTTGATGTGTAAAACAACTTGAAATTAAGTTCATCTTACCAATGACGATCGAAAAGTGTTACGTTTCTACTGTTAAGAATTTTTTCCGGATAATCCGAGTTATCAGTAATCCGAGGTGGCATGAGCCCCAATTACCTCGGATTTTCGAGACTTTACTGTACTTCAAAATTCTTGCTGAGATTTAAAATCTTGCTTTTCCTTCTCAGTAACTCATTTTATTGAGTTCAGTTCCGACGAATAGTAAACCTTGAAATGTAATCATACTGATAGTTACATCGCATTGAATTGTAAACTATGTGACATGAAGAACTTCATGTTACAAATTACTTTAAAATAATTTCTACAAATTATAAAACGTTGATTCTACTAAATTTTTGATTAAATTTTAATTAATTTTTCTTTTTTCAATTGGAATAAGAATGAAGTATATTTAGTATGGATGAAACATTTTTATATTTAATCTGAAATAATAATAGTTTAAATTTATTATGATATTCCACTGAATTAAATTCACGGGGTGCATCATTTCATTAAACCTCCAACCAAGGGACACCTCTATTAAAGGGACAAAAAGTCAGGTCTTCTTAGTCTCCTTTATAGAGAGGTTTTAATGTAGTAAAAAATTAACCAAAGGTTATGTTTTAGTGGTAGAAATTAAATGTTCACTGCAATCTCAGAGTTCTAACAAGTAATGATCTTTATTTATCTACAATAGACCCAAAATATTGTTTCACATAATATTGGTAGGATAATTAATCTGCTGCTTCAAAAGTATAACTTGGCTGTCCACTTAGAGGATATTGCTTCGGTACCTGCAAAATACAAAAAAAGTTTACATTGTACAAAAGGATGAAGTACATTATGCATTATAGTGGAAATTGAAGGGTTTGGAGGATGAAGGAGCTATGTTACATTTTCTTGAAAATACAATCTTCACAATGGTAAGCAATGGATACAGGTGCGAAAATAAAACTTGGTACATTAAAATGTAAATGTCATTATACGATTTTCATACGATCACTTCACGACAAAACCAAAAAACTGCAACAGTAAAACTTAGAACTTTAGTTACTTGCAATTTTGGTTTTGTTACATAACCCTTTCATCGTCCAAACCCTTAAATTGTTGCATTGTAGAGAAACAATGAAAAGTAAAATTTATTCTAAATTATTAATAATAGTACAAATAACTGGTAAAATTTATGAAATATTAAAGCAAAATAAATTTTTCAAAATATCCTGTAGGGCACTATATAGAAGTGGTTCTTTTTTTTTAAATCCAAGCCACGAATCATATTAATACAAATCTCACAGACCAGAACATACATAAAATTTCAAAATATTTAAAAGTTTTCTGAATAATATAGGAAAGTATAGAAAAGGAAAATAAAATTACGAACAAAGATTTGTTGTTGTTAAATCTCTTCATAATTAAGCCAGAGGGTGCATTGACCGTATGCATAAAGAAAGAAGCACATACATAATGTTGAAAAACAACTCAACAACGTTGAAAACACACAACATAAATGTTGAAAAAACTGTTGATTCTTTTAACTTGCTCAGTTTAGTTAGTTCTGTTTAGTTATGTTTCAGTTTATGTTGAATTGCTTTGAGTTGGTTAAATAAATTAAATTGTTTTTTACTTGAATTTACTCCTTTAAATCAAACTTACGGTCCACTTTAATTGTAAGGAGCATTGTACAGTTGTTATTAGGGCTTTGCAATATCAGAATTTTAATAATGTGATATGCTGTGCTCCATGTATTGATATTTCTGGTACATCAATATATTTAGACCAATTAATTTCACATTTTATGAGAGAGGTATGAAGAGTATAAATTCAATGCATGTTGCTTAAGTAAAGCAAGTGCACAAGAGAACAGCCATCGGTACTCTCAGTTAGTATATATTCCAGCCATTTATGCGCTACGGTGGGAGTGGAGATTCCAAACAAATTAGGACACAATTTTGATAAAACTTTAGGACAACAAAATATTGTTACAAATCTTGTAAATAGTTGTTGTTTTTCCTGCCTTGCATCATTTTCATTAGTTTTGGTTTTATCTGACGTCATGTTGCAAAAGTATCTGAAGATATCACTTTTATCAGTTGTATACCGGCCCTGTAACACTTTGCAGTTTTTACACTTGCCCTAACTTTAATAAGCGTGAAGACATTTTCGCGTGGTTTTTTTCTTTTTCTTTTTATCGCTAGAACTTTCTCAATGGAATTGTTCAAGTTATGAATGATTTGGAATATTCCAGGTTTTTCTCGTATATTGTCGTAATTTCTTTCCGTGTATAAATAGTTGGCCTTGAACACAAGTCAGTGAGTTGTTCTCAGATTTGATCTGGTGACTCGTTTTCGTTCGCTTGGCGAATGGTTGTTTTGCTTTTGTAATTGCTTAATTACTGTTCACGTTTGATACGTGGTGCTGAGTTACTGTTGAGAGTACAGTGTACTGTTTTGCTACCTAATTGCTGGATGTTTAGCAATTGTTTCCTGCTCATATTGTAAATAGTGTAAATACTTGTAAATAAATTTATAGTTACTTCCTCAAGATTGGAATGCTCATTTGAAGAAAGTTGAAGGTGTTACGGACTCGTCACAATTTTGGCGCCCAACGTGGGGCATCTTCAAGGACTTTCTTGGAACTTTCTGTGAACTTGGACTTTTCTTCCTAAGGACTTTTTGAATTCGGAATTTTATGGTGATTACAAGAGCAATGGAGGAACAACTGCAAAAACTCCTTGATGCGATCAACGCTGTTAAAAGTGACATGACTGCGAATCAAGAACAATTAAAAAATGACATGGCTGCGAATCAAGAACAATTAAAAAATGACATGGCTGCGAATCAAGAACAATTAAAAAATGATATGGCGACTCTGACTACTAATCAAGAACAATTAAAGAGTGATTTAACCGCTAGCATAACTTCAAGTCAAGAAGAAATTAAGAATGAGTTAACCGCTAGCATAACTTCAAGTCAAGAAGAAATTAAGAGCGATCTAACGTCAATGAAAAGTTTGGTGGAAAGTAAATTTGCCAATATGGAAAATAAAGTGGAGGCTCTAGAAGAAAAAGTTGACAGCGTTGAGGATCGAATCACCACAGTAGAAAACCATGTGGAAAAGAAAATTAAAGAACTTGAATCAAAGTTATCAGGCTCCTGCAACAACTCAGACAGCGTTGAGAATCGAATCACCACAGTAGAAAACCATGTGGAAAAGAAAATTAAAGAACTGGAATCAAAGTTATCAGCATCCTGCAACAACTCAAGTGACTGTGTAGCTGCAGCTGGAACTTCTCGTCCATCCATCAAACTGGCCACGTTTGACGGGAAGACCTCGTGGAATATTTACAAGAAGCAGTTCCTCATCGTTGCAGAAGCAAACTCCTGGGACTCTTCCACGAAAGCCTGTCAACTTGCAGCCTCGCTGAGAGGGGATGCAGCTGAAATACTACAGACCTTCCCAGAGGACAAGCTCTGTGACTTCGAAGCCTTATCATCGGCCTTGGAGCTTCGCTTTGGCGAAGTATGCCAAAAAGAATTCAGCCAACTCCAGCTGAAATCCCGACTTCAGAGGGATGGAGAGACTTTGCAAGTGTTTGCAGCAGACGTTGAGAGGCTTTCCCATCTCGCCTTCTCGAACTGTCCTTTGGATGTTCGCGATAGCCTGGCCCTGAACTACTTCATTGACGGAGTGCGAAGTCCAGAAGTCCAGACGGCTCTCCGGATGGCGGACATCAAAGATCTTAAATCCGGTCTGGTCTACGCAATGAAGTTCGAGGCTGCACAGCAAACATCCCGCAAGGATCGCCATTCAATCAGGGGCGTGGAAGTGAGTGCCCAGGATTCGAACCTAACTCGTTTCTTGGAACTTGAGCGACAAATGAAAGAGATGTTGGGGACCCTGAAGAGGATTGCGGCTCGCAAAGACCAAAGTAGACAACCACTGAAGTGCTGGAAATGTGGCGGTGAGGGCCATGTACGAAGGAATTGCGAAGCTCGCCAAGAAAAGAAGACGTCTCCCAAAGTTTTCCAGATTTCCCCAAGAAGTGGCGGCTGCAACGGACTCTTCATTAACGCTTATGTGAATGGGTTTCCCTGTGAAATGATTGTGGACACAGGAGCCAACGTTACCATTATTAAGACTGATGTGGCTCGTCAATTTGGACTAAAGATCTTATGGACGCCGCCCTGCGTTACTCTTCAAACTGTGACAGGTGACAAAATCGAGATTGAAGGAAAAGTGAACTTAGAAATAATGTTCGGAAGCGCCACTTACCATCACACGGCATTCGTCGCTGACATTACAGATCCCTTCATTCTCGGACTGGACTTTTTGAAAACATTTGATTTTTCTATCGACTTTAAAAATAATGAGCTGCACTCGATGAGGGAAGACATAGCAATTTTCAACGCTGAAAATAACTTAAAATCCGCTCATCAAATAATAGCCCAAACAGATTTATTGATTCCCCCAAGATCAGAAATACTAATACCTGGCTCCATCAATGAAAACAACAGCTTTAAATTCGGCCTAATTGAATATCCTAACCAGAGTAATAGCCCAAAAGGAGTACTAGTGGCATCTACGCTTGTGGACCTTTCAAGGAATGCAGTTCCTGTGAGAGTCGCCAATGTAAGTGAAAGGCCGAGGAATATCAAGAAAGGAGAAGTGTTGGCAACTTGTACTCCCGTAAACTGCATCATCAGAAGAATTGATTCCTCCGAGACTGTGTCTTCCGAATCCTTGACTTCGAAATTAATTGGTAGTGCAGCATTATCGAAGGATCAAAGATACGCTGCGGAAAAATTGGTGGACAACTTCAAGCAGGTGTTTTCATCTACATCCGAGGATGTGGGTCGCACGAATTTAACGCAGCATAGGATTGACATTGGAGATCATCCCCTATCAAGCAGCATCCAAGACGAATACCGTTCGCCAAGAAGGAAGAGGTTGAGATCCTCGTAAAAGAGATGCAGGAGAATGACGTCATAGAACCCTCATCCAGTCCTTGGGCATCCCCTATCGTCTTGGTCCGAAAGAAAGACGGCTCCACCAGATTTTGTATTGACTACCGACGCCTGAATGACATCACCAAGAAGGACAGTTACCCTCTTCCACGGATCGATGACACTCTGGACACCCTTTCCGGACACAAGTGGTTTTCGACCCTGGATTTAAAGAGCGGCTACTGGCAGGTGGAGATACACCCCGACGACCGAGAGAAGACGGCGTTTACAACCGGACAAGGCTTGTGGCAGTTTAAAGTGATGCCCTTCGGCCTCTGCAATGCACCAGCCACGTTCGAGCGTCTTATGGAATCAGTGTTACGAGGACTCTCTTATGAATCCTGTCTTGTCTACTTGGACGACATCATCATCATAGGACGCAGTTTTGAGGAACATTTGACTAATCTTAGGAAGGTGCTGCAAAAGCTTAAGGAAGCCAACCTGAAGTTAAGTCCGTCCAAATGTAATTTGTTCCGCCGTGAGGTGAACTACCTTGGTCACATTATCTCTTCCGAAGGTGTACAAACAGATCCAGATAAGGTATCTGCAGTCAAGAATTGGAGCCGCCCCGAAAATGTCCATCAGCTGCGAAGTTTCCTGGGGCTCTGCACGTACTACAGGAAGTTTGTGAAGGGTTTTTCCAACATTGCACGACCTTTGCATAAGCTGACGGAGAGCAAACAAAAATTTGAATGGTCCAAAGAATGCGAGGATGCATTTCTACAGCTGAAGGAGGCTTTAACATCAACGCCTATTCTCTCTTATCCTCAGCCTGAAAAATCCTTTATACTTGACACTGATGCGAGCCACGAGAGCGTTGGAGCTGTTTTATCTCAAGAAATAGACGGTAACGAACATGTCATCGCTTACTGGAGCAAATGCTTATCCAAGTCGGAGCGAAATTATTGTGTCACGAGAAAGGAATTGCTCGCCATAGTTAAAGCTGTAGAACATTTCCATCATTACCTCTACGGCCGTAAATTCCTGCTCCGGACTGATCATGCCTCTTTAACTTGGCTTTTCAATTTCAAGAATCCAGAGGGCCAGGTAGCCAGGTGGATACAGCGGCTCCAGGAATATGACATCGAGATTAAGCACTGAAAAGGTTTGTCACACGGTAATGCTGACGCATTATCAAGAAGACCTTGTTCCGAGAACTGCCATTATTGCTCCCGAATTGAGAAACAGTACGGGACGACAATCCCTACTGCCTGTCAAGTTACTGCTACTTCATCATCTTCAGATCCTGATCCATGGAGTGACGACCAAGTTAGAAAAGATCAGCTTGAAGACCCAGACCTAAAGCTTATCATGGAGTTAATGGAAAAAGACAGTCGGCGACCTAGTTGGCAAGACATTTCTATCTACAGTCCTGCAACGAAAAGATACTGGGCTCTATGGAAATCTCTCCAGTTGCGAAATGGCGTCCTGTATCGGAAATGGGAATCTGACGATGGTAAAGCATTCAAATGGCAGTTACTCCTTCCCAGATCAAGAATTCCAGACGTCCTAAAGGAGTTGCACAGTAGTCCGATTGGAGGACACTTTGGTATCCTGAAAACCCTCCACAAGGTTCGAGAGCGCTTCTTCTGGAGCAAGGCGAAGGATGACGTGGAGAAGTGGTGTCATTCTTGTGACGCCTGTGCTGCCCGTAAAGGACCGAAGAGAAGAAGCCGCGGGAAGCTACATCTTTACAACGTAGGAGCTCCTTTCGAACGAATCGGGATCGACATTCTTGGTCCTCTACCGAAAACTACTGATGGGAACAAATACATCCTCGTTTCCATTGACTATTTCACCAAATGGCCCGAAGCATATTCCATTCCGGATCAAGAAGCTACCACTGTAGCAGAGACTCTAGTCCAGCATTGGATCTCGAGATATGGGACACCTTTGCAGATCCACTCCGATCAGGGGAGAAACTTCATCTCTGCTGTGTTTAAGGGCCTATGTGATATCCTCAAAATTGAGAAAACTCGAACGACACCACTACACCCACAATCGGACGGCATGGTGGAGAGATTCAACAGGACAATCCTTAATAATCTCTCGCTTATGGTCTCCAAAAATCAACAGGATTGGGACAAGAAACTTCCTCTGTTTCTGCTGGCCTACCGCAGTGCTGTCCACGAGACCACCGGATATTCCCCATCACAGATGCTCTTTGGCCGAGAGCTTCGGCTACCTTGTGATCTCGTCTTCAATCTCCCTCCAGATGCGCCTTCATCGCCTGAGGAGTACGTCCAGGATCTCCAGGCCCGGTTGGAGGACGTTCATCACTTCGCACGGGAGCGAATCAACATCGCGACGGAGAAAATGAAGACCCGATACGACACAAGGTCCACTGGCCATGACTTTCAAGAAGGTGACAAGGTGTGGCTATGGAATCCCATCCGACGTAAAGGTCTGTCACCCAAATTGCAGTCGCATTGGGATGGACCCTACACAGTCCTCCACCGGCTGAACGACGTCGTAGTGAGGATCCAGAAGTCATCACATTCCAAACCTAGGGTTGTCCATTATGATCGGCTAGCCCCATACTATGGCCATAGTTCGTAAATTAAATGTAGAGCTACCATGGTAATTTGTTTGCAAATTTTGTAAATAACTTTTGCCTTTAATTGTTTGTAATATTTCTCTATCAATGTTATTATTTCTTTCATGTTCTCATTTTTATTGTTTATCCTGTTTACGATTGGTCATCATGTAATGTGTGCATCTGTAAATTTTCCCTTGCTTCCTTTCTGGGGATTGTACTGCCCGGGACGTGCAGTCCTTGGGAAGGGGGCAATGTTACAAATCTTGTAAATAGTTGTTGTTTTTCCTGCCTTGCATCATTTTCATTAGTTTTGGTTTTATCTGACGTCATGTTGCAAAAGTATCTGAAGATATCACTTTTATCACTTGTATACCGGCCCTGTAACACTTTGCAGTTTTTACACTTGCCCTAACTTTAATAAGCGTGAAGACATTTTCGCGTGGTTTTTTTCTTTTTCTTTTTATCGCTAGAACTTTCTCAATGGAATTGTTCAAGTTATGAATGATTTGGAATATTCCAGGTTTTTCTTGTATATTGTCGTAATTTCTTTCCGTGTATAAATAGCTGGCCTTGAACACAAGTCAGTGAGTTGTTCTCAGATTTGATCTGGTGACTCGTTTTCGTTCGCTTGGCGAATGGTTGTTTTGCTTTTGTAATTACTTAATTACTGTTCACGTTTGATACGTGGTGCTGAGTTACTGTTGAGAGTACAGTGTACTGTTTTGCTACCTAATTGCTGGATGTTTAGCAATTGTTTCCTGCTCATATTGTAAATAGTGTAAATACTTGTAAATAAATTTATAGTTACTTCCTCAAGATTGGAATGCTCATTTGAAGAAAGTTGAAGGTGTTACGGACTCGTTACAATATCAAGATTTAATGATTTAAATGCAATTTATAAGCTTTATTTTTAATAAGAACAATTAAACATTTCATATTTTATCTTCAAAACTACAACAGAATGTGTTCAATATTTTCTTTTACACAGCTGGGTTTTTAATTTAAGCTGGGTTAATGTAAGCAGTTAATTTAAAAGAAAAAGTTCGAATGTATTTCACTTTATCATAAATAATGCAAATAAAAATTTTATTACAGAAATAGAAAATCATTTTATGCAGTTTGTCTTTTTATGAGGAACAAATTTTTTTTTGAATAAAATTGATCACACCCACACATATACATGGAGGGTTAAAAATTCTCACAACTCGGCCATGAAACAACAGTATAGCTGCAATACAATTTTTGTGGGTGAAAAGCTGAAATTACAGCTACTTAACGTCACTGGTTCATCATCACTAACGGACAACGGATCACTAGCATCTTTCACTGAATGCAGCAGGTCGCTGACTCTATTTAAAGCCCTCCAATAGAGTCAGCGACCTGCTGCGTTCAGTGAAAGATGCTAGAGATCCGTTGTCCGCCGCAGGAGTTTATCAGATCCCCTGTTCCTGTGGATTAGTTTATATCGGGATGACAAAACGAAGCATTAATACAAGAATCAAAGAGCATCAGAGAAATTGCCGGCTGGGTCAGACTGAAAAGTCGGGGATTGCGGAGCACACTTTCACTAATGGAATCCATGATATAAAATTCAAAGAGGCCAAAATAATTTCACGGACTTCAAATTTTTTCCCCAGATTGAATAGAGAGGCCATAGAAATTTTCAAACACCCAAATAATTTTAACAAGAAGGAGGAAGAAGTAAAAGTTAACAAGCTTTAGCATCCGGTCATCTGTCAATCCCGAGCCGGAAGGTAGAGGGCGCTGTGTTTTCAATTTAAAATCTTGCAGCAGTTCGAAATTTCGCATCAGTCGCCAAATTAATCAACGACACCCACTGAAGATGACCGCCACAGTTGCGATCGGATCGTATGGATTAAAGCCATGTAGACCACGGCACAACAGCCCGGAATCTTTAACTAATAGCCACTAGTTTCGTTTTCAAGAAGCCCTTTTTTTGCAAGTAGTTTTTTTAAAAATTCATTAACTAACAGGCATTGTGTTTTAAAATTTGGCGATGAATTTTTGTGCTTTGTAAGTGTCATAACAATATCTAGTAGTCCAAGTAGGTATATTTAATAAGTTGAAACTTCTCTATTAATGAAAATAAAAATGTTATTCCATGCATAAAAGAGTAAGTCAACCAGTATACTTTACTTACTTTCTTGTGGTTCCAAGGATGTGCATGATCCCACAACATGACGAGTGTATATAGAGAAACTCCCACTACAACATATGTGAACATCTTCCATCTAAAGTGAAATTGAAAAAGTTTTTAAAATTATTTCGCCGACATTACAGTATATACAGCACATGGGTGCAAGTTTGGCCATGCTTCCAAGACGGAAAATATTTGACCCCCCCCCCCCACATGCGTGCTCAAGGGGGGGGGGAAACAAATACTTATTGATTTTACTGTGTCAAAACTGGGAGTTTAGTACTCATTTTATTTTTAGTAGTAAGATCATAGTTTTAATTATATTCAAGCATTCTAAAAACCTCATTTTAGACGATCTTTGGTGATATCAGAAAGAGGTGTGGCTTATCTAAAGATTAGGTGAATGTATAGTTAGATACTCTTCCCGCACAGTTTTTGAACATTAAAGTTATCAAATCGAAATTTTAGAATATCTCCGATAATGTTAGGAAAGGAAGGTTCTGAAGTAGTAACCTCGGAAGTTTTTCTAGATCACAGCTGTACTAACAAAATTATAGTACATATTTGATAACGGGAGGGGAATGGAGTGTTCAGGGGCTTTCCCACTCCTTAAAATTGCAGTTTTAAAAATAGTTTTAAACTTTTTAGTGAGGTTATGAGAGAGGAGATTCGAAGGCACTCGCCCAAATTTTTTTCAAAAATGATGTCTTAAAAAGCGATTGCAGGATATATCTCGTAACGTTACGGAAAGGAATGAGGCTCAGAAACGTATCCTCAGGGATTGAAAAGAGGTCCAAAATCAAAATATATTAGTTATTCGATAATATTAGAGTGAGAGTTTTATTTAATTATTTTTTTAGGGATCAGATTCTTGAAATTTGCTCAAATTTCATTAAAAAAGTACAAAATTAAGAATGATAGAAAAGAATGCAATCTGATTTCGAAATACGTAAAAAATCGAGACTGACGGGTAAAGGCATGAAAAACAACCCAAATGTTAACTTTATGCCAAACCTGTAAACATTGCCAAGTTTAATGGTGTCTTAGAGAAATCTGATTTTATGTTTCATTTATTTTTCTTTGGGGAAAAAAACTGAAGGAATGAGATCGTTTTTTTTTTCCGTCCCGATATCAATCTCGGTGATTTCGTCAAGACGGAAATCCGTCCTGAGACGGAAGGTCTTGCACCCATGATACAGCATTCCACCCAAACATGGTTGAAACCAGACTTTTGCTTCGGGGAGGGTTTTAACAAACAGACTTTTTGTGAAATCTATATGATCGATAAAATTTGATTTTGTATTCTATATTCTATTGCTATTTTTTACAATAGATGCTTTAAGAGCTTTAACGTAAAAAATGTAAAAAGAAAAAAGGAAAATGACGTATCTTTTCAATGCAGAAAAAAATCTGATGTGTACTCTGTATAGCTTTGCCACTGTTAAATATTCAATGTCTTTTAATCACTCAAAAGGATAGACGCTTTTACTCATATAAGCGCATTCAAAGTACTTAATTCTCCCAAAATTTCTCTTTTATGACAAATGAAATGGGTTAAATATAGAGTTTGGCACTTTCAAATTTGGTGGTTTTGTTAGCGGTATTCAAAATTCGAAGGCAAATGCTGTATTGCATACCTGCCAACGTGTCTACTTAGGAAATCTTACAATTTTTACTACGAAATCGTACTGAGACAATAACCTATTTCTTAATGAAAATCAGACATAACTTTTAATTATTTTTTTTAATTTAATCTTAATATTTTTTTTCAATTGAATAAATTCATTTCAGTTGCAATTTTTAGTGACGTATGTGTTAAATATAAGCATGCTGGTAAGAAAAAAAAACATGAAAAAAAAAAAAAAAATGAAATAAAATAAAGTAGTCTTTGGTAGTAGTCATGTTAAAATAACTTCTAACCATCAAAAATATTAAAGCACTGACCAGATGTTAAAGGATTGAAATGTCAAGCAAAAGAAGCGATTTTACGAGAATCGCGGGTAGAATGTAAACAGGTAAAATGTGGAGGAAAAAATTTATAAATTATAAAAGTAAATAATTAAATGCGATAACCTAAGGTAGCATATGTTAATGTAACCTAAAAATTTCGCAAATGTTAAAATATTTGCACGATGCAAAAGGATTGCAGTCTCAACCACGAGGACCAGTTTTCCGCGAAGTACGCGTTCAGTGCTGAAATATGACGAAGTTTAGGCTTTGCCTCACTGATTAATACATGTAAAGATGTATTCTAAAGAAGCTTAGTCCTTGAAATTTAGTTATATGTGAAAAAAAAAAACATTGGAATTGATGAAAAATCTGAAAAACGTACGATTTTACACCTTTACCGTACGATCGTAATAAAGGGCAAAAAAACGTACATTGTACGGCCAAAACGTACAAGTTGGCAGGTATGTGTATTGTTTTCAAATACTACAATGAAAGTAAATACTGCGGATAAGACACTTAATTTGAATAACCACTCAATAATAATTCATTTTTCAAATGAAGTTAAAAAAAAAATAGCCACATTAAAAATAAAATAGTAACAATATTTTTTCCAGCAATAAAAGTATGAAAAGCATTTTTTAGAATGGTTTTGAAAATTTTCAGACAGGGTTTGTAACCTAAAAATCCACTCCTTAAATACACCCCTGGACCACAAATCCAGAATGCTCGGGACAGCGGCCTTTCCTCATTTTGGAATTTTCTAGATTTTAGACCCAGATGCTACACTTTTCTGAATTTCACTAATGTTCGAGTCTAATTTCTTTTTATTTCTTGAGTAATATCTCAATAAAAACAATAGTCGTTCATGGGGGTGCTGAGCACCCCATGAGTATTTTGGAGCACATTTTTTTGTTAAAATTTGCCTTATTGTGACCCCCCCCCCCCCCCACTCTACCTTTAGACTTAGTCTTTGACAGGGTTCGCGTTTACCCGCTATAGCGGGTTTTTTACTCAAATTTTCGTAGAACGGACGCAACATTCACTCAGTTTCGGGTCCCTGGGACCCAAAAATAAGTTTATGCCAGGAGAAAAAAAAAATCGATCAAAAAGTTATTTCGGACCCGTGAATCGGAAAACTCCTGAAAACTGGAGCTGATTTCATGCTGTATATAATTGAACTTTTACAATCATGAAAAGAGAGGAAAGAATAAAAGAAACCCAGCCTTATCAGCTAAGTCAATGACCCCCTATTGTGTTGCCAGGCAATCCTAGTTCTAAGGACCGGGTCGGACACAGCTGTGACTTAGAGATGTCAATCACTCCCTGCCCTATTCTTAAAAGCCATGGCATTGCACATGTTGTCCCATTGTCCTCCCATTCTTTTCTTGGTATTGAATAGTAAACATCACACAAGTACGAAATTTTCGTAATATTTTAGATCTTTTTTGTCCGTTTTTCGTTAGCACGTGGAAAATAGGCTTAGTTAATTTTGGCACATTTTTACTGATTGGGCAGCAATCTTTAAGCATCTGTTTCTGGTTAGTTATTTTTCAGAAAATTTCCTAAATAGCCGCTAGTGCAAACCCTACAGAGCTAAAATACAGTGATATTTTCCCCCTTGGTCTCATTCCCCCCCCCCCCGCCCCCGCCCGAAATAAAAAGGCGTTTGAAACATATTTTCTGCTTGAAATTTAACTACATATTCCTCCACAGAATATTTAGTTTCGTTTTGCTTTACATGTTTTACTTTATCATTCCATATGATTTGTTTACAGATGTTTTCAATAAACTAATGAACGTAATTAAAAACATTCTGAAGACATAATTGCTTTTCTAGCCACAAAGAATTTTTTTTTTTTAACCTTTACACAAAAATCAAATGCTGATTTTAAATCTTAAAAAATAGCAGAAGAT
This sequence comes from Uloborus plumipes, assembly GCA_038373865.1. Lineage (NCBI taxonomy): Eukaryota > Metazoa > Arthropoda > Arachnida > Araneae > Uloboridae > Uloborus > Uloborus plumipes. The sequence continues at coordinate 120,802 of JAXGGA010001010.1, forward strand.
TAAAATCATGGATTTATCATTGTCTTTATTCATTGCTAGAAAAACTTGCTTCTTTGAATACAGCTTCTTGTGTCACTGTGTTTGACAGTACTTACAACTTGTATTACATTGATGTCATGAATTCAAACATGTCCAATACCAGAAATTCAATTAAAAACCTCTTTATTTTGTGTCTTAATACAACTAATATTAAGCCCAATGTTAAAAAAAATTAAAGGTGCAATCTAAGCTATCTCATTGTAGCATCAATGGTTTTTTTATGTATCAAATTTTGCTGAAAATTCGTCAATTTAATACTTGAAATTAATGGATTATTGTGCATTTTCAGATAAATTTTAAACATGTTTAAACTAATATTAGTTCGCTGAGTCTAGTTAAAAAAATAATACTGACAGTTAAATTATACCTGCTAATTTTAAATTTCATTTATTTTTTAGTAAGTTTTATTTCTTTATTTTTTGCAAAGAGTAAAAATAAGGAACATATTGTACAATTTTATATATATTATCTAAAAATGGAGTGCAAAATAGGCTGTGTCCTCACCCCTTCTGAAGTGACCCTGAACACAATCAATCTCTTGTAGCCTGGTGTTTCAAAAAGGTTGTGTGCATCCCTGCCGTAAATATCATTAAACAACAATCCTTTTTCAAGAAAAGTTCGGAAGTGGCAATAGAAAAGCAAATTGATAAAGAAATGAGGATAGTATACTGGCTTGCCAAAGAGCTACCAAAACAAATTTTAGTCACTAATTGAATTGAATTAATATTGATCTCAAAAACTAAAAGAACAACTCCTTTCTAAGTATACTTTAATCATTCACCAAGTTCACTTGTTTTCCATTCAAAAGTATGCACACAATTAGTAAATTTTATTCTAAGGAAACATAGATGCAATGCATTTACAACATTTGTATTTTAATAATAATGATATTTTATTCAAATATTTCGGGACTCAATTTTTTCATCAAAGAAACCACTTTTTTTCATTAATAGGTCCATGGGACCCAGGTAGAAATTAGTTCAGCGCGAACACTGCTTTGAGCACCCCCACTAATTTTCAAAGCCCGGTGCCACTGTACACATCCATTCTTATTGTGACTAAAAGACATCCCATAGTAAACAGTGGTGAAGTTATGTTGTGTAAACATCAGATTTCTCTTTTCTCTATCATTGAATAGATACGTCATTTTTTTTTTACATTTTTCATGTTAATTCCCTTTAATCATCTATTGTAACAAAAAGAAATAGAATATATAACATGAAATCGCATTTTATTGATTATATAGATTTCACAAAAAATGTTGGTAAACCCTCCCCGAAACAAAGTTTGGTTACGGCCCTAATGCTGATCCATACAGTAAATAAATATCTATTCAGAAAATTAATTTGTATTTTTGCCTAATATGCTTTGCTATATACCAAAGAAAAAATAAAAAGAAATATTCATACCTGCCAACATGTCTACTTAGAAAATCTTACAATTTTTAATACGAAATCGTACTGGGACAATAACGTATTTCTTAATGAAAATCAGACATTAAATAAGTTATTGTAATTATATCACGGTCATTTTCAGTAGTTTTCTTTCATTTTAATTAATATTTTAACTTTTATTTATATTTTCAATTGAATAAATTCATTTCAGTTGCAATTTTCAGTGACGTATGTATTAAATATAAGCATGCTGGTAAAAAAAAAGCACGAAAAAAAAATAATAACTAAAATAAAATAAAGTATTCTTCGGTAGTCATGTTAAAATAACTTCTAACCATCAAAAATATTAAAGCATTGACCAGATGTTAAAGGATTGAAATGTCAAGCAAAAGAAGCGATTTTATAAGAATTGCGGGTAGAATGTAAACATGTAAAATGAGGAAGAAACAATTTATAAATTATAAAAATAAATAATTAAATGTGATAACCTAAGGTAACATATGTCAATGTAACCTAAAAATTTCGCAAACGTTAAAATATTTGCACGATGCAAAAGGATTGCAGTCTCAACCACGCGGACCAGTTCTCCACGAAGTACGCATTCAGTGCTGAAATATGACGAAGTTTAGGCTTTGCCTCGCGTATGAATACATGTAACGATGTATTCTAAAGAAGCTTCGTCGTTGAAATGTAGTTATATATGGGAAAAAAATGGAATTGATGAAAAATCTGAAAAACGTTCGATTTTACACCTTCACTGTACGATCGTACAAAAGGGCAAAAAAACGTACATTGTACGGCCAAAACGTACAAGTTGGCAGGTATGAATATTGTAAACCGAAAGCAGATGTTGAAAATATTGCAGCAAAATGCTAATATTCAACATGACATCAATGAAAAGAAATGTTTGAAAATATTGATTATGCCTTGGTAAGGTTTAATAGGTAGGTTAAAATTTCATAGTGGACTGTAGCTTGGTTATTCATAAAATGGTTTCTTCATTCCACGTCTTCGAAATTTCACAAAAATATATTTATTCAGTGAAGTAAATAAAACCAAACTCTTCACTTAAGTAGATAAAATCAAACTCTTGACTTTTTATAAAAACAAACTTTTAATTACATATTTAAGTGAAATGTAAAATAATATTCTCCTCCAACAATGGGCAAGAAAAACAACGCTCACCTTCCATCAAAATATTTAAACCGTTCTATCTCTTCTTTTTTTGTTGCCATTACAAAAAACAATTGATAGCGCAGACGATAAATGAATCAAATAACACAAAGAAATATGAACATCGCAGACGATTTATAAATTCGCAACATTGAAATTGGGTCCTATAATGTATCACGATCAAGTAGCCCCTCATTATAATGAATTTTTAGGGAGACAACAGAAAAGTGTCATTTATATCTCTAACTTTTATCTACTTGAAATGAAAAATGATCAAATAAGTGTTGTGCTAAAATATAATTGGAGTTAAAAACCAAAGTAAATAAAGCCCAAATAAGGTAGAAAGTACAGCAAATAGCTATTTCAAGGCTACAATGGAGCCTCTTCATCAGTGCAAAAAGCTCAGCACACAGCATGAAAGCTGTGAGAGAACAGTTTGTGATTTATTTATGTTGGTGTTTAACTTCAATTATATTTATATACCCTTCTTCTTAGGGGCCCTAAGGCGTAGGGGTCCTTAGACCCTACTGATTGTCAAAATTTTTATACTTAGTATATATGTTATTTGATGCATTTTCAACAAATATATAAATATATATATATATATACGTATATATAACAGGGATGATTGTGAGTTCATAAAAAAATACCTGAAAGTTTTAAAGAAAAAGTGGGGGAGGGGAGTGTTTTTTTAAAACCAAGGCCCCTATTACTTAAGCACATCTAATTTTATAATTATACATACATAATAATTTCCTTTCATAAACTATAACTAACACATTTCATATATTCAAATAGTTTTTAGTCAAAATATTGCACATGCACTTAATTAAATTGTAAATGAGTAATAAAGTTCTTTTGAGCTGGTGATGAGCAATTATCTCCAAAAAAATATTTTAAGGAGAAAGCAAAAGTCTAACAGAATTACTGTTTGTTGTGCGAAAGCGTTTATGAAGTAATAAAAGTTGGATTTGTTACATTTTGTTGCATTTCATTTATTTGTCTCCTAACTAAGGGTAATAAGCATCAAAGGTTCAAAAGTGAGAAAATTTTATTCTCATATCGGATGCAAATAAAATAATTTAGTAAGGTACAAAAACAATTAGAATTTTCATCTTAACATTTCTATTTGAGGAATATTATTAATAATTATTGGTATAATCATCAACAATTTTGAAAAAGAAAAAAAAATCCCGAGGTGGGAAGATAAAAGCATAATTAAAAATATTTTATTTCTGGTATTTTCGAACAAGAAAATACCAGAATCGATCATGAAAATATCGGAAATTCGGTAAAATACCGGAACACAATCAACCCTGATATAAAATTCATTGCCAAATTAATTTGCCGCATGAAGGGTTAAAAAGGGATTTAATTCTTGGTAAAATAATAATCTAAAAATTTTAACCTAAACTACTAAAAAATTAAATTCAGATTCTACGTGTCAAAGAAAAAAAAAAAAAGAGAAGAAGAAGAAGAAAACTCTTTTAAGAAACCTGGTGTTTTTAAAACTTTAGAAATTTCAAATTTAAAGCAAAGCATTTTTAACTCAATTTTTTGAGAGGCAGGGGAAAAGGGCAATATACTTAAATGATCAATTTAATGGGGAACAACAAGCAAAAATTCCTGTAATAAAAAAAGTTAAACCTACAAAGGGGGATCAAGTTTCTTGGTCCAATTTATTTTATCTTCCAACAAAATGTCCAAATCAGGATGTACCTAAAACATAGGAAAACAAATTTTAAAGTTATGTTTAAATACCAAAGAGTTGATTTTTAACAACAACATTTCATTTTTAATTGATAGAACTAAAAATTTTAATGTAACTACAAATGGCCATGTTTTTACATTTGGAAAACAAAGAATTCCTAAGGCATCAGATAGTAGTGCTTACATGGAATGCTACTTTAAGAGCTTTCAAATTCATGACTTTAAATGACTCAGAGAGTAATGTTTTAAGAAAAAAAATTGTATTTTTCACAAGAAAAAACTAAATTTCTACTTTATGAAAACAAAGTTGCAACCATGATCACTTACATACTTTAGAAAATTTGGTTCTTATGTATTACTTCCATTGCAATTACAGATTTGGCTGGTTTCTTTGGCAGTTGTTTTTTGCACGCACATGCAGTTATCCACAATTGCTAAAAAACCAGCCAAATAAAAAGCCATATCCGTTTTAAGCGCCAAATCTATAGCTGCGGTGGAGTTAATACGCAAGTACAGAAAATTCAAATTAAAGCAAAACATAAAGAACTGAATACTATTGTAACAAAAACACAATTAACGCCACATGATGTGTTTTTCATATTCTATTTCCATCTGAAATGTAATTAACAAACTTTTTGAACAAGTTTTACCTTCTAATCTCCTCAATAAAGTACGATCAACATTGGTGAAAATTACTGATAATTTTTACAAGTGGTGCTAGCTTGAACGGAGCATGCCCTGAAATTTGGAATTCACCAGATTTTTAAAAACTTTTTTTTGCCATACTGGGGAAAATGAGTTCAATAAAATAGATTAAATTTAATACAAATTGTAAGATATATGTTTAAGCTACAAAGTTGTATCAGTTGAATGTAGATAAAATGAGAAACAACGTTCAAAAGCACAAATAAGTTTAAAAGTTTTAAAAGGAGCAAACATGTTCCGGAGGCAACAACCTCCTTCTTCAGTGCCCAGCAAAGCAAATTGAATGAAACAAGGTATTGGGAGAATTTAAATATGAAACAGGCAAGAAGATGGCTCAATCAGATTTAAACATGTGCTGATGTAGTATTTAACGTATACGAATAAGTAAATTTGAGCCATAATCGGTTAAAATTCGAGACATATGCGGAACAGCAAAAGATTCGTTACAAATATTATTTAAATTTTTAGGAATATCAAAGACTTCTAGAAAATCTAATTCACCTACAGTAGTAGGTCTGCAAATGATTTTGGCTTCCAAAAAAACAAAATTATGCCCTGTGTCCCAACAACTTTTATCTTATTTGAGCTTTTAAACATTGCTTCTCATTTTATCTATTTTATGCACAAAGCTATCACTTATGTATTTTCTTATGAATAGTAATAAATGGTACAGTTTAGTAAAAATATTAGTTAAAGTTAAAATGTTCTTGTCTTAATCTTAAAATGGCCCGCCAGCCCTCTGTGGACCACTGCCTTTCACAGAATCAATTTTCAGGTTGAAAGCTTCTTAAATACTGTGGTGTAGCAAAAGTTTTTCCATGGGGGGTAACATTAAAATTTTTTTGAAATAAAAGGTCGAAAAGCAGGATTCCAGGCTCTTACCACAGGGCCCAATCCAGAATCTTTGTCTAGCTACCTATTTTTGTGAAAGTATGACAACAACATTCTATTATTGTGAAAGTCTCAGCCCCTCCCCAGTCACACACTTCGGTTTGATGCTTTTTTAATGGACATTTAAATTTTGTAACAGAAAAACTTAAATTTTTTTAACTACTAATATTTTTTTAAAGGCGACTACAAAATGTGAAGTTGGTCCTTAAGCTGGCGACCAACATCTTTTTTTCTTGCACGAAAATGCAAAATGCCAATTATTAAATGAAGTAGCCATCAGCAGAGTTAACTTGGAGGGACTAAAAGTAAGTACAGCATAGGACCTTAAATTGGCGAACAATGGGCTCAATACACTGCCGTGCTAAGAGCAAAAGAGGTATCTGAAGTCGAGCTTAAACTGAGATATAACTCTTTAAAGTTTTGCGCGATCATGTATTTGATTCAGATAAAACTTTTTCAGAATTTTTCAAAAAATATTTCCTGTTCTCAAATGGCCATATAATTTTGAATACAAGTAAAATACGTCATCAAGAGCCACCTGGTGGTGATAACTCAATTTTGTTAATAAGTGCAGATACGACTTTTGTGCTTAACGTGGCAGCATTGGTCTATGTTTTTCTGTATTGGAAATGAAGGGCAACTACTAAAGAGTTGAGGAAAGGTGATAGATGTGAACATTTGTTTTATTATTATTATTAATGACCAATTTCTCAGGGCAAAAGTGTTGCTTGATGCTTATATGAACCACTGATGCACACAAGGGGGGAAATTTTACTCTTTTACTCTGAGATTTTACTCTTTAAAGTTCCACGCCACCATGCATTTGATTCAGACAAATATTTTTCAGAATTTTTAAAAAAATATTCCCTGTTCTCAAATGACCATATAATTTTGTATTTAGGTAAAATACGTCACAAAGAGCCACCTGGTGGCGACAACTCAATTTTGTTAAAAAGTGCAGGTACCACTTTTGGGCTTAGCATGGCAGTGCAGCTCCGAGTTTCGCAATATGATGAGCTTTGGATCGCTAATGAAAATTGAAACTTCAATTATTATTTGGATTTCAAAATGAATAATTTAACTTTTCAGAAAAGGTTTGTGAACTTTTCAAAATACATAAATAGTAATTAGATAAGGTATAGGCAAGTACATAATGTAATAAAGTCGACGCTCGTTATAGCGACCACACGTTATAAAGACCATCCCAATATAACGACCGGTGAGAAAACCCCCAACTGTATCCCAATATACCCTATGTTCTACCTGTTATAGCGACCACTCGTTATAAAGACCGTTTTCTGTAGGACGGAGACAGGCCCGTGCTTAGGGGGTGGCAAACTGTGCCACCGCACAGGGCCGCTAAAATATTTTGAAATTTAGGGGCCGCTAAAATATTACAGTAGGATAAAAAAAAGTTTCGTGTGTGGGGAGAAAAAACTCTCTTTTTTTCCCAAACTATTTTCCTTTTTTTTTTTTTTTTTTTTTTTTTCAAAATCTGTAAAATGCAAACCGCACACAAACCCAGAACAAACTAGAATCATTTTCTTGAATTTTCAAAATCTATAAAACACAAACCCAGGAAAAACGTGATATAGTTCCACTTGTTGACGATGGTATTCTGATAAGATAGGAGAACAGAAAGAAAATCATTCTTTGGCATACTTCGGGAAATATAGCTCTAGTTTTTTGCTTCTACTCGTCAGCGATAAGACAATCTAAAGTGGCATGTTTATTCTGATACAAGATGGGAATGCCGAATAGAAAGTGTCAAAGTTATTGCATTTCAATTGTGATGCTTTAGTTGAAATAATGGAAACTACAACTGAGCCAAAATATAAAACTGAAGCGACAGCTCTTGGGTAAATTAATTAAAACGTATTTAATATCAACTATGACAATTGCTCGTCTTAATTCTAGGCACTTTTTCTTTGTGTTCAAACACTAATATTGACAGAAAATAATTTACGTACAGCAAACTTCCGAGTATACTATAACATATGTAATGAGAGCTGACGTCTCAAAGTAAAATTATTTCCCACTCTCTGCACTTTTCTCCTGATGGTTGTCATAGTTACGGCGCCAGGAACTTTTTTCTCATTTAGCTTTTGTAACAGTGGTTAAATGCAAACGGTTAAAATTGCTTTGTGCGTAAACTATTATTCTATTGAAAAAAAATCAACGTTAACAAAGCACAACTTTTTCTTAGAAACTTTTGCTTTTTTAATGCATTTTGTTAGAAAACGTTTAGAAATAAATGAGATATGAGGATAGAAATTAAAACGTAAACCTAATTTAACAGACTTAAAATAATTGAAATGCCTCAACAGCAGTGTATAAAAAAAGAGTGAAACTGTTGTCTTTCTTACGGTTTCCATGAATTCGAAGCAAAGTTCCTAAACTTGATACGCATATTTTAAAGTAACCGAGTATAATATAGGCACGAGTGCAGGGTAACCGCGGGTAAACGAATACCGTGGATGATCCGAAAAATAGGTAAAAACAATATTAGTTTATGCAATGGCTAAAAAAAGTCCATATCACAGCACATAAATTTTAATTATTGCTAAAAATGATAGCGTTAAATGTTAAAAAATCTTTAAAAGTTAAAAACGACGACTAATGCATTCACAATTTTTTGAGATCAGAATATCATCACCGTAAAAAAAGTGTGAAACACCCGCGGATAATTGGGAGTTTACTGTAGTTTTTTAGAATTTTCAAACTTAATTGATTTATTAGCTGTACTGTATGAATGTTTTTTTACAGTTGATTTTATAGAAATTTTAAAGCAATAAACTGGAAAAAATGGGTTTTCTACAGTCGTAAACTGTAAATGTGCTTAAAATTGCTTGTTTTAGTTTGTTACTGTGCACTTAACAGTCTTAAACCGGAACCTCTGCTGCCAATATTACCCTGTTGTTTTTACAGTATAATACTGCTAATTTTGTGGTAATAAAGTATATGAACATAAAGTAATGAACTGTAAAATTGATAGTTTTACAGTAATAAACAGTAAAACAGCTAGTTTTACAGTTTTAAACTGAAACCTCTGCTTTCAGTATTATACTGTAAAAACAACGGCTTATTTTTTGCAGTGTGCTCAAAAATCTAGGAAAGTTAATCTTCCCTATTTTTATTTTAAGGGCGATTCTCTGTAAACTGGTAATTGGCTGTCCGGACTGAGTATTTTAAAAATAATAAAGTGTAATAAAGTAATTATAGCTCTTAATACAAGTAAAGCATTAATACTTTGTGACCCAATTGTATTTGGAGTGATAACAATTTAATTTTTTTTTCTAGAAATTATCTAAGCGCCAAAAACACAGTCCCCTGGCTGTCCCAATCCCATAGTCTAACTGTTCCAGATAGTATTTCAAAAAACCTATTAACACTACATAAATTTGGCAATTAATACATAAAAATAGAATGATGAAGCTATATTTTTCTTATAAAATAAGGTATACTTACGTATTTCTAAAACGTAAAATTGTCATGTAAATTCTATCCGGAGTTTTTTTAAACAGTCCCCCTGCCACAAATTCAAAGCTGTAATACGAAAAATCTATAACTTTTGCAAATTCTTTTTGGTATGAAGTTTAAAGTAATCAGTGTGAATTTGCCGAAATCGCCGAGAACGGTGTTGAAACGCTACTTTGCTTAGTTTGAGAGCCACATTTGTGATGAAAGTATGCATCAGGGTCGTTACGAAAACAGTCCTCTGGGAAGTGATTTTATTAATGTCAATTAATTTAATTATAAAACGTATTAGTTATTATGTCCACGATTTGTGCCTAAATTTATGGGTAGTCTCGTTACTAATTATGTTCCAATAGTTTTGTAGATATTACACAACAAAGAGCAAAAACACAGTCACATGGCACAGTCCCCTGCTTAGTTATACTAGGCGGGGGACTTACCTCCTATTATGATTTATCAGAAAAACACAAACCTCAATCGGCCCTCTTTCAAACCAAAGTAATAAATTCATTTTCTGAGCAATAGTATTATAATTATACGAACATTTCAAAAAACCGTGCCCGGACAGATTTCGTGTAAAAAATGACGAGTTTACAGAAAATCGCCCTTAATTATGTATACTGTAATTTATTTGTCTCTAGGTTTTTCTTTTTTCAAAATAAACGTTTGTTTTTTTTGGTAAATTTTGTTGAATGTTTCTTTTTTCTTTCGTTTTTAAAAAATCACATAAAATAGCAACTTTATAATAAAATGTCTAAATAAATGCCGATTTTTATGTGCAGGCGTTGGTACGGATTGCGACGAGTAATGATTGAAATGTGTAATGTTTTAGGAGAGTAAATAAATAACGAAAATATATTTATCTACTGTTACAACAAATTTCGCACAGGGCCGCTAAAACTCTAAGCACGCCCCTGGACGGAGAGGGTCGTTATATCGAGCGTCGACTGTACCACTATATGCCAAATGAAGTGGAGTAGGATTAGTTTTCGAACGTTGTTCAAATTGACCACTAGCAATGTCAAAGTGGCCTCTAGGTTTTTTGGGCTTATTGACCACTGGCCAAGTGTTAATTTTTTTTAGTCTGAAGCTTTACTGTAAAGTGTCAAGAGCTGAGGTACTTCTGCGCAAAAATTAATACCATAAATGCCAATTTAGAGAGATTATAATAAACTAGTGGATATGCCCGGTAGAGATGAGCCGGGCTCGGCCCGAGCCCGAGACGGACTCGGGCCCTTTAACTTCAAGCAGCTTTCGGGCTCGGGCTCGATCTCATATTAAGATAGTCAGTCTTTATACAAATACAACGTTCACGGAATAAAATATTGAGGTACTTAAAGAGCGTGAGAACAGTTTTTCTTAATGGCAGAATTGCTTTGTTCAGGAAGAATTTCAGAGAAATGACATCTTTATCTCCCCCTCCGACACATCGTTTCTCAGCTTCCGCACATCGGAAAGCAAGCGATCTGCTGGGCTGGGGTGTAAATGGTCGGTAGAAAGTGGGGACAAATGACGCAAACCCCCGTGGTGCTTGAAAGGCCATTAAGAGACAGAAGTCATAAAACGTTTTTCTCTGACTATATGGTAGTGCATCCCAAGTGGAAATTAAAAATATATATTGATGTTTGATACACTCAGGCTCGGGCCGGGTCGGGCTCAAAACAAGACAATATCACTCGGGCTCGGGCGGGTTCGGATTAAAAATTCTCGGGCTCGGGCGGGCTTGGGCCTTCAAAAGTGAGCCCGAACTCATCTCTAATACCCGGCGTCGCGCGGGTTAAAATGCAACATGCAAATTCCAAGAAGGTATTTTTTTGTAACAGCAATGAAATGGGTGAGCCTTGAATTGATAATTCATTGTTAATTGTAATCATTGTTGGAAAATATATTCATATTTAAATGTGTTAAATTTAATCAATTTGTATTCTTAAAGGCTTATCTCTATTACTCTATCTATTTAAAATTGAAAGAAAATGGACATTTTGGGACGAAAAATTTGAATTTTGAGCTTTTTGGATTTTTTTTTTTAAATTCAAAACTCCACCTATGTGAATTCTAGAGCATCGAAGAACCTCTGTGCCAAGTTTGATGAAAATCCAACAAAAACTGGAATTGTATAAGGAATAAACATATATACACACACCCATATAGATTAAGCACAATTAAAACACAAAACTATTTACTATTTAGACTCTCTAACATGTCGGAACCAGTTTCAGTACTATATACTTACAGGTTCACCAAAATTCCTTTTCAGATGAGGAATATCATATGCTATGAAATCGCTTCGGTCCTCCATGTGAAGAGGTGGAAATTTCGGATAATCTCCGAAGCCTTCTTCCTCTGGATAAGGTTCATAATCTTCAGGCAACATATTGTACTTCCTAGCAGCTGCTATTCTTTCCTCTTCAGTTCTAGGATAAGGGCCCGGCTTCCAGTCTTTGTTCCAAGCTAAATATCAAACAATATTGATGTCACGAATGAATGAAATAAATATTGAAATACCCAATGAGCAGGGCCCGATTAACCTCTGAAGTTAGGGGAAGCCCAGCCTCATTTCAGGGCCCTAGGAAAATTTTTTTGAAAATCACCCTGCAAAATAGATTAAAGTTGATTTTCCCTCCTCCTACTGCCCCCTTCCTTTCTTTTCCAAACTCATAGAAATTTGTACATCAGCAACTGAGGGTAGTTTGTTGTTGAATCAGATTCATCACTTCCCAAAATTACCATAAAAGTACATTGTAACACAGTTAAAATTTTATTTTACTAAACTAGCTCTCTTTAAGGCTGAATTCAAAAGCAGAAACTGGAATTTTCAAGCAGCTATTCAGTCCTTTTTGGGCCGTCTGAAAATTCTAAGGGGAAGCTCAAGTTTCCTGAGCCTTTTGAGTAATCAGGCTTTGGTAATGAGTTACTGTCCATATACCAGGGCAAGGCAGAACTGAAGCAAGTACAACCCATAAGCTGGGTTATAACAACATCCTGTGACTACAGTTTTCGCCTTATTCTGGACTCATCAGTCAAGAACCAGTTTGAAAGTCATCTGGCTACAATAAGAGGATTTCTGCCTCCAGTTCTGTTACTGGTCAATCCTGACTGAGGAGTGCAGAACAAGGACAAATCTGTTGTATCAGGATGCCATGACCAAGCTGTGTGTTGTATTTGCTTCAAATATTGAAATAATTATGGTTGCTTAACAATTGGAACTTGAATTTTTGGTACTTATTCGTTAGCCGAGCACAAGCGAAAAATCGCCAAATAATGTACTGCTAAATGTTGTAAAATTCCGCCAAATTTTTTACAACCATTTTATTTGCTGTTGAGCATACTTTTCCGTTAACAGATTTGTCATTCGCTTAGCTTGGCAAAATTGGAGATTTTTGATTTTTCGCTTGTACCAAACTTGCACTTGTTGTTGTTGTGTTTTCGGATAAGTACCAAATTTTTTTGTTTTTTGTACCTTTTGTTACCAAAACAAAGATATCATACTTAAACAATGAACAAGCACAGATACACAGAGGGTGGGTACTCCCCCCCCTATCTTCTCCAAAAGCGACCAAATATTGCTTAAATCTATGTTTTGAGGCTCTACATTTTGAAAAACTTTCCCATAATTGTTTTATTTGTGCCAGAAAACTGCACTTGAGAACAATTTTCCGATGATGACCCCTCCAAAAACTAGAAGCTGGATCACACCCTTAGACATTAAAAAAATAAAATAAATCTAGAACCTTGCTCACGTACTTTTTTTTTTCTATTCTAAGAAAAGTGTCCTAAAGGCCAATTAATTTAATGCACCCAGGGTCTCCAATAGGTTAAAGATGGCCCAGTGCACATTGGTATCAAATTAATAACGCATTCATTTTTTATGCAGTTATCTATCACTAATATGAAATATTTTAACACTATTCAATTGAAATTTATGCGGCACTTTCGTGGAATGTAACCTTACCCTTGCCTTAAACAAGGACATCTTTCAAAACACAGATCGGAAAAAAAGAGCTAAACCAAGGAAATGCAGCTTCTGGCTGGGGGGGGGGGGAGTATTTTCAGAAAAGGAGGGGTCAATGCGCAAAAGTTGTATGGAAACAGGGGGAGGTGGGGCAATTTTTTTGAAAAGTCAGACTCAAAAATGCAGTTTTGCTCAATATTTAATCGCGTAAGGGTCACCCATCGCCGCCCCCCCCCCTGGATCCGCGCTTAAGCTTAACAACTTTATTTCCGAAATAGCATAACATTGGCCAATTGAAAATTGAAAGCTGTCACAACCGAAAATACAACAGAAAACAGGACTCAACTGAGAGGAGATCATGGTGCAGACTTTGCAACTGAGAGTATCAGGTTTTTTCAATACACCGCCAACTAGGTCATTTCCATCAATGGACTGCAATTTCGTGCTTATTATGCACTCATCAGCATGGAATAGGAAAGTACCTGAGTTGGAAGCAAAATCCTCTTATAGAGCGAAGAGAGCCAAAAAAACTGGTAACTACCGTATATACTCGCGTATAAGTCGAGAAATTTAGTCCAAAAAATGAAGTTGAAAGTTAGGGGGGTCGACTTATACGCGGGGCAGAATTTCCGAAAATTTTTGCCAAACAACTTTTGAGAAAAAAAAACACTCAAAAACCAGAAGATTTTTACGATTCAGTGCAACTATTTTAAACAGACGCTAAAGAAGTAAATACTCATACATTCTACTGTATGTTTGCATGGTTTGATTGTGAAATAAAGAAAAAAAAATTACAATAAACGACCGATGGCATGAAAAGTGCGGGAATTGCCGTATTCGCGAATTTTCCGATTGATGGCGTTTATCTTTTTGAAACAGAATGTAATACGGCTACATCGCAAAATTTTATTGATAATAATGCAAAATAAAAGCAACTGATAGCAAAAATTGTAACCGCAAAATCGTACCCTTACAAAAACCGCGATTGTAAAATCGAACCCTTGGCAAAAATCGCGATCGCAAAAACGAACCCTTTTTGTGAAAAAGAATAACAATCCTGCTATTTTCAACCCAAGGATGTTCAGTGCATTTCATTTTCCTTCTTTTCTATACAGGTTCCCGATCGTTTCAGAAAATGCGGTCTCGACTTATATGTTTTCGATTTTTTCCCGATTTTCCTTTAAAAAGTAGGGGGGTCGACTTATACGCGAGATCGACCTATACGCGAGTATATACGGTAATGTGAAAATAGAATTTTTGGCTCTCTTTACTCTATACGAGTATTTTGGGTTCCAACTCGGTTACTCTCCTATTCCATGCTGATGAGTGCATACATAGGCAGCTGGTGTACCAAAAAGTGAGGGGTCAACAAAAACCTGTGCCTGGGGGCGGGGGGCAGGAAGCAGCACCTCTGAAGCCTTTTTTTTGTTTTACAATTTTAGAATATAATTGGATGTTAACGCAAATGATAAGCTTTTTAAAAAATGAGATACATGTCTTCAAAAGTTTGGACAGATGGCCATCGTAGACATCCGCCTTCCGATTATAAGTTCTATTCTTATGAAATAACCAGAAAAAAGTCTATTTTTTGAAATTAGCAGTTTTTACCAACGTAAAATAAATTAATCCACTGAGTGAAGAATAATTTCAATCGATAATTATTTTTTTTTTCTGAAAAAGTGAGGGGGCAAGGCCCCTTTCCTTCTGAAAGTGAGGGTGCAGTCGCCCCCCCCCCCATACGAGCCACCTATGAGTGCATAATAAGTACAAAGCTGCAGTCCATGGATGGAATGACAGTGTTGGCGGTGTATTGCATGTTTCTGCCTTAGCCCTGGCTCAGAGGCGGTTACTTACTGCTTTATATATTAAAAAATTAGTCTCACTCTTAGGAGATTCTTCGTAGTTTCTGGGAAGTGAATGAACCCTCATCCATGGGGCTATGGACACTCCAACATTAAGCGCATCAACAACTTTCCGTATTAAATTTTATTAATTAAATTTCAGCATTTTTAAAACTTTCTGCAGCCAGTATTAAACCATGCACATCAGCTGACCCTTGACCCGCCCCCCCCCCCCCTCTCCGACCGCAAATCGGTCAGTATCGTTCCTGATAGGGATGTTCGATTGCTTTAGAGGTGGAAAAACATAAGTTTTGGAGGGGGCACCCCTCTGTAATTTATTAGGTACTCTTCATAACTTACTTGTTATGCTAGATTGTCTTACAAATGTTTTGGAGGCAAGTAGAACATCTCTCTTGGCTTGAAGTCTCGAAATTCTGCATAATGCTTTAGCAATGTGATTCATCTTCAGACCGACACCAGTTGAATTAAATTCAAAGAAGTTATTATTTTTCCTTTTCTTTCAACTCAAAACAACACTAAATCTGCATAATGATATCTTTCAAGTTTTCACCGTCTGCTGAAGGACAGTCGACATTCACAGACCATCAACAAACACAAATCTTTTATAAACGAGCCTTTTTTTTTCTGGGATGAACTGCAAATTTTACGCTACTATAGTCTGCTAAAATATTCGATAACCACTGAAAATAATTTTGAATATTCAAAAAATAAATGAAAAGTGTTACATACTGTTATGCAAAATTTAATTTGCAAAGTTATATAAACTTTCAAAAAGAGGGGAAAAATTAAATTATAGAAAATTAAAATATTTTACTCGCAAATTTAACCGAAAAGGAGTATTTTAAATTTATTCAATGTCACTATGCGATGATTTTAAAAAATAGATTTTTGATAAGAGTAGAACAATTCAACGCATCAAACCAAATACTAAAGATGGCGGCATGTTGTCGGTGATGTGCATTGTCGAGGTAAATTTTGTTGATTTTAAACTTAAATATTATGTTTATGTTGTTTTTAGCAGTATTTTATGAAAATTTTAAAGTGCTTTGTTCATTGTGTTTCAATTTTTTGTGCCTAAACGTGTTTTTCATACTAAATTTCGCAAATGTTTGAAGTTGCGACTTGGGCATTTAAAGGGCTGTTCTTTATGTATATTAGTAATGTTTTTTTCATATCCTTTGATTGAAATTTTCATAAGTTTCATATTTTATGAAAGCATTTACAGGGACATTTCAGTTTAATAGTCACTTTATCAGCTCTGTGTTAACATTTATATTTGTATTCGCAACGTTCTATTAATTTAATTAAATACTTGACATATTTATTTCAGCATGACATTTTAAAGGAGGACAAAATTATCAACAGCTCAGCAACAAAAATCTCGTCAGCTCAGACACATCCACACTCACTGAACATCTGAGGCACTTCCATCGGCAAAATTATTTCCCAATTTTCGACCTCCCCAAAATCAAGATCATCTCTCTCAAGTAAACAAATTTTGCTGTCTTTAGCCCCTTCGATTTTATAAATTAGAAAACAAAGAAAAACGAAAATGGCAAGCCCTCAGTGGAAGGTAAGCTTCTATTAAATATTACTTAAATAAAATCATTCAAAAAACTTGTCTGTTGGTAAAGTCTTATATTTTGTATGGAATAAGTGTTTGTTTTGATTAGAAAAGGAATGATGTTTTACTTTTCAACAATGAAAGATTGTATAATTTTGAACAGATAATATTGTCTGTATATATTGTGCAATGTTATCTGCAATATTATGTAATTAGATTATATAATATTGTCTGTAGGTAAAGTCTTGTATTTTGTATGCAAGCAGGTATCTAGAACTTTGTCTGGTCCAAGCTGGCATGTAAGCTAAATCAGAAATATTAATTGTTAGTTACATTAACACTAATCCAATTTAAACTATAATAAATATTAATATATAATGGTAAATTTAAAATTTAATTAATTAAAATTGATAGCATCATTAATTATAATTAATAAAAAAAATGCAGTAGTAAATAAATATTTGGAAATTTATAAGTCATCCATGCAAAAATTCTAAATGGGAAGAAAAAAAAAATTATCTCATTTTATTCGCTGAAACATTTATGTTCTGATGCTTAGAAAATGAGTTATAAAATTCCTTCAAATAAAAATTCACAATAAAGAAAATCAGAGGGCAATAACTCTTTTCCAGGAATTATTAGGAAGCATGTTGATGATACTTCAATATTTCAAAAAAATATGTATATATTTATGTTCATTTTATTGCCCCCCAACCTCAACTAACTGAATCAATATCTACAGAATCAAATGCATAGCTGTATGAATTCTATAATAATGTTATTCTAAACCTTTGTTCGATTTGAACAAGACTTCACACAAAATTTGGTGCTCCTCTAACTTACCCCCCCTTGGCGATATTTGAAAAAAATCGCCAATCATACGGCGATACATTTTTGTGTATGGTACAATGATGACGTTATTGGATGATTTGGAATGAGCTATGGTACTGGCAACCCTTCAACTACGTCATTTTAACTTGTTTGTGTTGTGGTGCAGAAAATTGGAAGGAGTGTTGCTTTTTATTATTTTCGCTTTGTATCTAAAGAAAAAACGTATTACTGTTTTTTTATCTCAAAACTATTTACAGTAGTTGTCTATCCGTATTGGCGCCTAAGAAAATATGAGTGTTTGCAAGTGTTAAGTGAATGGTGGGTGTTAACAAATGTTAGAAAGCGCGCCATTTTTTTGAGTGCTAGATTAGTGGTATTTTCGCTATTGTGTGTTGTAGCCTAAGAAAATATGAGTGTTTGCAAGTGTTAAGTGAATGAGGGGTGTTAACAACTGTTAGAAAGTGCGCCATTTTTTGAGTGCTCGATTAGCGGCATTTTCGCTGTTATGTGTTGTTGGAAGTGAAATCTTTGTGCTTTGGAAGTAGGGAGATGAACTATTTAGTGTTGTGTCAGTATGTGTCGTAATTAGCAGTTGTCATCTGTTGTATCGGCACATCCTAAGCAATACGAAGGTGAGTTCATATTTGGCTGTTTTGTTCAAAAATTGATAACATGAAAGATGAAATATTGAGGTTCATTTTTACTTAAATCTTGCAAAATGAACGAAACCCCGTACTTTATGCTACTTATTTGTTTCCTTAGCAACATATGGAAAAATACTTTTCTGTAGTTTAATAATACTTTTATAGCGTTTTTATTTATAAAAGCTTTAATTTTATGTACTGAATAACTAAAATAAGCCACCTCTGGTACTTTTGAAAAATATGAAGCGTCATTTTATGGAAAATTTTATAAGCAATTTTGAAACATAATAGAAAATTAATTGATGGTTGTTTGCGACGTACTTAGGAGACGTTTTTACTATTCATATATCGAAATTTGAGGAACTTTTCAAATTGTTTTGACTTTACATTGACAAAATCCTTTAGTGCGACATATGTTTGAAAAGTTATTGATTTTGTTGTTGGCTAGTTTTTATTTACTATGCTACTATAGAAATAAGGAATCTTTGCTACTTTAAAAAACAAATAGTGTTATTTTTCTGCAAATGTATCTATACAGTAGTATTATTGCAGCGCTTATTCGCTGCATTTCATGCAGTTGTAGTACGTTGTTTTATTATGAACCATAGATGTTTTTGTTGGGTTGTTTTGTTGATTTTGAAGCGTATATTTGCAATAACTTTGCAGTATAGTATTGAGTGTGATTTTTTACTGTGCTGACTTTCATATA
Source organism: Uloborus plumipes (assembly GCA_038373865.1). Lineage (NCBI taxonomy): Eukaryota > Metazoa > Arthropoda > Arachnida > Araneae > Uloboridae > Uloborus > Uloborus plumipes. The sequence goes on from JAXGGA010001010.1 coordinate 139,753, forward strand.
CATGTGAGAAATCACTGTTATCTGAAATACGTTTGTATTCTTCATTTGTTGAAATTGAGGATTTTTGATATTTCCTTTTCGACTATAATAGTGTTTTACATTTTTTATGTCAATATGAATTTTTCTGTTGGTGCCAAAAGAGCATCGCTAAGAATGTTGTACGATGTTTTTTGTCGTACATCGAAGTCTTGGCGAGATTTTTTGGCGCCAACAGGAAAAAGTCGCCAAGAGGGGGGTAAGTCAGATTTGTTCCCAAAATTTAACTATGCTCTGGACGATAACATTTGCAAGATTTTACTTTAAAACATTGAATTAATTTTCTTTATTTAATTTATAAAATTCTTTCAACAATACGAATTAGAATGAAATCTCCAATCTTATCCATTTTCTAATGTTATTTTTTAAAAGCTTGAACAAACACAGTTTGATTGGAGAAATTATTGACCACTTGCAAAGAAAAATCTGAAATTTTGGAAGATAAATGGTGGGAGAAAAAATATGCTTATATAATAATATATAGATATGATTATGTCTGCTAATTAAAACTGTACAGTTATGTAAATTAGTTGATCACAAGGCGTAAGAAACTACGAATTTATCGATATTTGGTTCGATGATCAATTCATTGGCGTTGGAGAAAAATTATACTGACATACATAAAATAGATACAATCTACATACATGGTTTTTAATAATATAAAATTATCAATTTTGTTAAAAAAATCTGTTATTTTTCTGCATAGGTTTTACTTGGAAGTAGATCTAATTTTCCATTGAATGACGCTGATTCGGCTCAAAACTCGGCATTTTCGCAGGAAGACTTGATGCCTTAAAAATTCTACATGAAATCTGCAGAAATGTTGCAGATTTCTATGAAATTTCGTCATTAATTTGAAGATGCCTGCAGAAAATCTGCAGAATTACATTTGTAAGTTCTCGCGTTCTGAATTGACTCGCAAATTGAAAACTTCTCAATTAATGGGAATATTTCAAGGAAAAAAGTGCCATCTGTCTTGATTGTGGTTTTTCGGTAAGTGATGAGAACTGAGATAAACAATACTCGACTTCCAGTTTGGGGGAGGGGGGGGGGGGGGGTCCGGACCACCTCCTTTACTATGTCCTTGTTTGTATGGAACAAGTTTTGTTATGATTTGAAAAGGGATTATGTTTCACTTTTCAATAATGAAACATTATATAATGCTGGAATGTAAGTCTAGCATATTTATGATATTCATTGATTTAGAATGTTGTGAATGTAGTGTTCAACATTCTAAATCAAGAGCATTTATTTATTTTTTCTGTGCAGGTTCTCTGTTACATTCAGTTTTTGGGATGTTTAGCATGTAGGGTGGGTAGAACATCAGCAGGAAAAAAAATGGAGAGGGGGCAAAAAATTGCAACGTTTTCTCCGTCTCTTGAGATATCATATGTTAGATTTAAATTTTCATTGCTTTTCTAATTTTCTTACATTACATCAACCCTAATATTACTAACCCATTTATACAAATACTAATGTAACGACCAACAACAGGCTCTTGGCTCAACTAGGCTGGTTGTTCGAAATAGATTCAAAACTGGTAACAAATTCAAACAGTAACTGGAATATCAAAATCTGTATCAGTTAAAGCTCATGCGCTATTAAAACAGCAATTATTTAAACATAACTCAGAAATTATGCAGGTAACACACCATCTATAAACTATGGATAACCGACATCAAAAAGGAACTTGTATAACTACTCAGTATCCCATGAAATCAAAAAACTTGAAACTGCAACAATGCCAAATACAAACTCCAAGTATAAAATAAAGTGCAAGGTTTTACAAACTCCAAGTATAAAATAAAGTGCAAGGCTTCGCAGTTAACAATAATTACAGTTCCAACACTGGTTCTTGTCAAATTATAGTCCCCATTATAGATCAATGGCCCTTTCAAAGCTATCAGCTCTCTTGCTCATTGCAGCCTCCTATGGTAAGCTGTTCCAGCTACCCACAACCTTACTGAAATAGTAATTTTTTCTAATTTCCCGGTTAGCTTGAGATTTAAATAGTTTAAAACAATCCCCTTGTCCTGCTTTCCATGCAAAAATTTTACCTAGTTACGTCTTTCATTTTGATAAATTTAAAACAACTGAATCATGTCTTCTCTGACTCTCTTCTGCTCAAGACTATACATATTTAAGCATTCTAAGCCTTCAATCATTGTCTAAATTAGAAAGCTCATTTACTAACTTTGAAATCCTCCTTTGAACCCTTTCCAAGAAATTATCTTTCTTAAGATATAGAGATCAAAACTGAACAGCATATTCCAATTGAGATCTTACAAAACTTGTATATAGAGGCAGAAGAACCTACTTAGATTTGTTTGAAGCAATAAACCCAAGCACCCTATTTATTAGCTTTGTTACTAGTTATGCTGCACTGTTGACTAAACCTGAAGTCCTGATTTATTAAGACACCCAAATCCTGTGTAACTAATGATTGAACCCTGTAAATAATAGCTTGTACGCTTGGTTCCATGCTCTAAATGTAGCACTTGACATTTCCCAACATTAACTGCCATCAGTAGCGTAGCTAGGGGGTCCAGCGCCCGTGGCGAACCTAAGAAATTGCGCCCCCTCGCATGGTCGCTTTGATAACTGACATCAAAAAGGAACTTGTATAACTACTCAGTATCCCATAAAATCAAAAAATTTAAAACTGCAACAAGAAGAAGCAGTTCCTTGAAGAAGCTCATTTAAAACCTCAGTCCATTTAGAATAATTTCCCCTTACAACAACTCTGTTTCCTTCCTATCAGCCAGTTTCTAACCCAAACTAAATCAGTGGCGGGTCCAGAGGAGGGGCTGTGGGGGCCATGGCCCCCTCCGAGATCGGAGAGAAATTTTCAAAAATGAAAACTAGGTCTTGCATATTTAAAATTCTATTAACTGTACCACTATTTTTTACATAGAAGCAAATCTAGTTTTTTAAAAAAATATTTTCAACCTTTTCAAACAATTCTTCAGACAGTAACATCTCTAGCTGAAACAGGAAAAAGAACGATTTTCTAATTTGGTGGAAATTTTTTCTTTTTAAGCATTTGTTTTTTCCTTGTTTAAATTTTTTTTAATATAAGTAAATTTCATATTTTGATGAAAGTTATATAATCAGGCTTTTCTAACTCTTAATTAAACACGAATTTTATTTTATTTTATTTTTTGTTAAAGTATTTACCATTACTTGTTTGGTATTTTTTCAGTCATACATCAACTGATACTTATAAACAATGCTCACTAAATTTTAGACATGGATTAATGTTGGCTAATATTTACTGTGATTGTCTTGTAGTTTTGTTTTGCTTCAAAATTGCAAATGAAAGTAAATTTACATGTTTGTATGTTAGGAAATCTAGATTTTAACCGCATTCTTTTGTTTGTAACTAATGTATGAAATTTCATAGTTAACTATTGAAGAAGTTTTTGCCAAAGCACTTTTTTTATAAACCAATCCCTCCCCCCTTCTTCCCCCTTTTTACATACACAGAGGATAGCCCCCTCCGAGAGCTTGTTCTAGACCCGCCCCTGAACTAAATTTCTCTCTCTTTTTCCTATATCAGCTAATTCCCCGAGCAGTGTAACATGCAGTACCTTACAGAAAACTTTTTAAAAATGAATGTAAACAACTATTTTATCTAAAGCCATGGAAACCTTGTCATAGACATGCAATAAATCAGTAGCACATGATTTACCTTTCCTGAAACCACATTGAAAACTAGTGTCAACCAACCATTACTTTCTTAAAAAGCTCGTAATCTGAATTTTGATCTAAGTTTCAAAAGTTTTAAACCTCTGAAGTCACTCACAGGTCTTTACTTTCTTGCATTACCTTTGTTGAAGAACATCATAATATTAGCCAGCTTCCAGTCCACTAGCACAGTGCCAGAGTTATATGAAGCATTGAAAATAACAATTAGTTTTAAGACGGCTCTTGATTTTTATTTGGCATTAATAAACTGACTATGACCAGCCTCGCTATATCTAGTGTCTGTTTCCTGGTTGTGACCATTGTGTTTGTATTACTGTAAAATGACCTTTCAAGTAAAAGATAAGCCATTAAACAATGCTAAAAGTTTGAAAAAAATCCCCCATGTTAGCTTGGTACAAGCGAAAATCTCCAATGTCTCCAAGTGAAACGAATGACAAATCTGTCAAAAGAACAAAAGTATGCTCAACAGTAAAGAAATATGGTTGTAAGAAATTTGGCGGAATTCTACATTATTTAGCGATACATAATTTGGCAATTTTTCACTTGCACTCAGTTAATGGATAATCACCAAAATATTCGAAGCTACATTAAAATGCAAAGTTGGGGAGAAAAAAGGCCAACATGGCAAAACATCAGCATTATTTTTCTATTTTAGCCGAGGAATAAATTACACAAGTTGCCTGTATATATGTTATTTTATCATTGAAAGGTACAGCTAACTCCAGATTTTCCATCTTTCACATTTTTTATGTCTTTTTTTTACGATGATGATTTACTGAATGCAGAAATATGAGAGTGAGTTGTTGGTCCTTTTTTAGTTTTTCAAGATATTCTTTACATTCAATGTTATCATTTTTGGCCATAATTTAAATGTATGTGTTGTTTCATTGACTTTTTTATCTATTGCATACGATAGTATCGGTTTTTACAATTATCCCCGGTTTTTGCTTATTTGCGGTTGTCGTGTTACCCTATTCCACAGATAATCGGGAGTTTACTATATATTATTTTTTTCACACTTTGTTCTATGAGCGCTTACATATTAACTCCACCGCAGCTACAGATTTGGCGTTTTTCTTCTTTTGCGGTTGCTTTTACGCTCACACAGTCATTTAAAACCATGAAAAAAGCCAAATAAACAGCTAAATCTGTAGTTGCAGTTTAGTTAATACATAAGTATCGTTCAATACTTCACATAAAATTATTTTTTATCGTGAAAGTACAAAAAAAAAAAAAAAGGAAATTTAAAGCATGTTCAGTAAGAAATATTTTTTTATCAGAACTTCCAGCCGTCAGCTCAAGATTCTGCAACGCCCAATTGCCAGCGTTCTCCATCTTTCACCAAAACATCGAATGATGACTGCCTACACGACAGTAATAGCTCCAGCCCTAGTGGCGTTGCACCCAGAGAAACTGGAATTGTTGAAAAACTGCTTGTAAGAATTTTTTTTAAACAGTTCTTTTAAGTATATTTTGAGACATAATTTTTAAATCTTTTATATTGTGTACAATTAAAAGAGTTCTTTTGATGAAATGAAGTAATTCTCAGTACAAATCGGGGTTCACCAAAACGGGCCGGGTCCAAAAGAAACCTATATGTCGATAACAAAGGGCTTTATCAAAATTTACTGCATGTTGAAAACATTTATTTCAGAAACAAACTAAATATTACTAATATTTTGATTAATACTAAGTAGGGATGCACCGATTAATCGGCCACTTTGCCGATTATTCATAATCGGTAAAATTGGGCCGATTAATCGGTTGAAAAAATTTTAAAATATTCTTTAAAGTGTACCTTCACTAAGAAACTATGATGAACGATTTTATTGGCAGTAATAATAATCCTCACAGTTGATAAAAAGTTTTTAATAAATTAATTCTCCTAGTTTGAACAACACACAGACAATAATGCAAAATTTTTCATGTGGCGATAATTTTCTCCTTAGCACAGTGCTTTCAGATAACCTCTAATTTTCACAAAGAATAAAAGTCTTGAATTAAATTGCTACTGATTATTAAAATTTGAAATTAAAAGTACCTCCTCCCACGGACCCCCCCCCCCCCATTTAAAAATTTTTTATGTCCAATTAATATAATAACAATGTGTTAATGTAATATTTTTGACAATAATATGAAAATTTGTTCTAAGAAATTTGATAAAATATTGAAATTACTTTGTGAAAATAAGGAAAATGGAAAAAAAATCTTTGTTCAGAAAAAACTACTTACTATTTCTAAACTCGGAATTGTATAAGAGAGCAAAAACAGTGTTTGTGAAATTGTAGTATTTTAAACAATTAGTCTTATCATTATTCTATTCTATTCTATTCTAGAAGTCAATAAACTTCGACACACATGAGGACTGCGTACTATGCGCCTTGCCTCCACAGATAGTACAATACAGATTTTATTGAAGGAAAGAATTTACAGTACAGAGAAGGAAGTCACACCCAGGGCAAAGGCGGGAATCGAACCTGCGCCTCTTGAGATTACAAACTGACGGGCAGACCCACTGCGCCGTTGAGGCCCCGTCTTATCATTAATCGGCCTATTATCAATAACCGATTAATCGGTAATCGGCCAATTTGCTTATCGGTGCATCCCTAACACTAAGCCTAGAAATTGGTATTAATCAATTTAGTTGTAGTATTTCGTTTCAGTATTTAGTCTTGGTCAGTATCCGGTCCAGAAATCGCCATCTTCCTTTCCTGGTATTAGAAATAAATCTACATATGAACTTCTCACTAATTTATTTTCAAATATGTAGATGATCAAAAAAGCAGTACATAATTATTTTTATCTGTAAATGCAATATCAATTGAAAATACAGGGTGTCCACTCCAATCGTGGACCAATTGCTAATTTCTAAACCGTTAGAGATAAGCATATAGTTTATTTAGGAAAAAATCTCCAAATTATGAGAGGAATTTTGGGTCTATTCAATGTTTTTCAAAAAATCAAATTTTGAAAGAGTTACGAAATTTAGATTTTTATACAGCCCCCCAGTCCTACCAACCATATTTAGTACAACATTCTTGACACTGTAACGTTTAAAACTAAAAAAAAATTACTGTTCTACCACAAAAATTGACTGATTTATGACGTTTTGAAAAATTAAGGTTTTGCATTATTTCATGACGTCATCCAGAGATCGCTTAAGGGACCGTTTGCAAAATCCTTCAAAATCTTGATTTTTCAAAACGTCATAACTCGGTCAATTTTTGTGGTAGAACAGTGATTTTTTTTTAAGTTTTAAACGCTACAGTGTCAAGAATGTTTTACTAAATATGATTGATAAGACTGGGGGAGGGGCCGTATAAAAACCTAAATTTCGTAACTCTTTCAAAATTTGATTTTTTGAAAAACATTGAATAGACCCAAAATTCCTTTCACAATTGAGAGATTTTTTCCTAAATGAACTATATGCTTATCGCTAACGCGGTTAAGAAATTAGCTATTGGTCCACGATTGGAGTGAACACCCTGTATAATTGAAATTATATTTCAATTATCAATTTAAAAAAAATTCAATATTACAATGCTTTTTCCAAATTCATGGAATAAGTTTTTAGAAGATCACTCTGACCTCTCTTCAGGGCTTCCCATTCTATGAAAAGTTAAAGTAGCAAGCAGTAGTTTGATGTAATATTTGAATAAAGAGTAATAACTTTGTGCTGAAAAATAAAAATCAAATAATCAACGTAATAAAGCACAAAATTAGCAAGAATCTTGCAGACACGTGTTTCGGGTCTATAAGGAACCCCTTTTTCTATGTAATGAAGTGTGAGCTTTAGGATGAAAAGTCATCCAAGAAAAGCTTGACTTTGTTCCTTGTAGCCCCAAAACACGTGTCTGCAGATTCTTGCAAACTTTGTGCATTTATTAATTATTTGATTTTTGATATTGACTATTGTTTATTTTTTCATTTTCACAATAAATTTAGTGGTTCTTAATTTTCTGTGATTTCCTTTCCAGCATTCCTATGGTTTCATTCAGTGTTGTGAACGGCAAGCAAGACTTTTTTTTCACTACAGTCAATATTCTGGAAACATTGAACATTTAAAGCTTGGTGGTAAGTTAAATATTAATAAACGCCAAAAAGAATCGTTTGGGAAAACTATAAGTTTCAAATTCTTTTGTCGATTTATTCTTTAATAAGTTTGAGTATGATTAAAAAGTAAACATAATATGCTTGAAGATGTTATGAGTACATGGATATACCTGCAAAATTTCATAATTTAAGTAAAATTTTAAGCATTTTTTTTTTTTTTTGAAATTTGGTTTAACTCCTCTTACATGTATTTTTTAAATATAGTAAGTCGTATATACAGGGTGTCCAGTAATTATTGACGGGGTTTCCGTACCTCATAACTTTCGAACAAAAAATAATATGCAAAAACCGATTACGTATTCGTAAATTACAACTCAAAAAGTTTTATTTGTGACGTAAAAAAAAAATTATTGAATTTTTATTAATGATTTTGAAAAAAAAGTATTGATATTATTGCCCTTCGTGTCTCGTAACAAATCAAGACGAAATTCGACTTCCCTCCAAATGTTCTCCAGTATTTGTGGGGTAACATTTTGGATCGCAGTGACAACTCAGCTTTTCAATTCATCAAGGGAGGGGGGAGGGGACCGCAGGTGCGCAATCTTAGAGCATGTGCAGTCTGAATAATTATAACGTCATAAATAAAAATGTCGGCAGTGCAAGATAAAACAATTCGTGTATTGTGGTTTTTTGAAATAGACTTCTTTATGTGGAGGTTTGCAAAAACATTCAGAACAAGGCTTCCGTTCCTTCCCTTGATGAACTGAAAAGCAGAATTGTCACTTCGATCCAAAATGTTAGCCCACAAATACTGGAGAACATTTGGAGGCTAGTCGAATTTCGTTTCGATGTGTTACGAGTCAGGAAGGGCAATAATTTCAATATATTTTTTTATATCATTAATAATAATTCAATAATTTTTTTTTAATATCATAAATAAAACTTTTTGAGTTGTAATTTACGAATACGTTATAGGTTTTTGCTTATTATTTTTTATTCAAAAGTTATGCGGCACGGAAACCACGTGAATAATTAATGGGCACCCTGTATATTATAGTTATTGGACACTTAATAACAATGTCAGCTTTTTTTCATACTTTTGGGTTGTTTACAAAACAACAAATGGAATGAAAACAAATAAGCAGTATTTTAGTTTCTGAAAATTACTAGAAAGTATGAGAAACTTTTGCTTTTCATGATCTGAAGCAGCACTAGTCAAACTAAAGGAGTTAATAATCTTCTTTTTAAGTTTGACAAACACCATGATTGATTGTGTGTCGGGTATGATGCGTACACATCACGCTTACATAAAACAAATTTTTACACATTCATATCAAACCTGCAAAAGTGAATGGCTTATTATGCTAAGCGCTTGGCAAACTTATATTGAAACACATAACTATGTGTGATACCATTTAGCAAGCAAATATTTATTGTGAAAATGTGTAGGTTCATCACTTTTACAATGAACTATGCTTTTAACTGTAGATCCATAATAAATTCTGCAGATTGTTTTTTCAATAAAGTTCAAAATAATCTTAAGCTTCAAAATTGTATGCTCATTGAAAATAAGTTTTGAAAAAATAAAAATAAAACAGCTTTTGAATAAAAAGTGGAAATATTTTTCTTTCAGAAATTAATGTTTGGCAATGGTACTTCTATAAAATATTTGTTCGTAAATACTGTCGCAATTGATCGAAAGTGAGTTTGATTGACTGGTCAATTGTAATCGACAGGTTGCTCATCTCCAATCTAACTAAATTAAACATAGGTTGACATGAAATTAACTTTTAAATCATTTAAATTCGGTTTAATTTGAGTAATTAAGTAGAAGTATAGACGATTTTCTTAAAGGTTTTACTTATATCCTTTATTTGTATTTGGTATGTATATGCTTTGTTTTTTGTGCAATATATACTGGGGTAGTTAGTATACACTTTGCTTTCCCCTTTCTCTCGACAATAAGCTGACTTGACAGTCCATTTTCGCTTATTTTCAGATGCAGTTGAATTTGAAATGACTTATGATCGTCGTACAGGCAAACCCATTGCCAGTGCTGTGTGCAAAATTACTTCAGAAGTCGGGGAGGTATTGTGTGAGGAAAGAGTATCCGGCTTCATTACTACTGAAATTAAGGATAATACAGAAGTGAGTTTTTCTTGTCAAATTATTGTGACAGACTTGGCTTTCTAAATTGAATTTTTTTTTTGAAGCCAGAAATTAGCTAAAATGTTTATAAGCTAGAATGGAATGAAAAATTTAATGAAAGTGTAAAAAAATATTTGAAAGCAAATTCGATGTGACTAGCTAAATCTGCGCAAACTTCTGCTCTGTACAAACACTACCCTGTACTATGTACTATTAAGGCTGCGGTTATAAGGCATATACTCCATATTGCTGATAAAGATACTTTGCCAATGAAAGTTGTGGCTTGTCAATGGGCTTTTGAACTTCTATCTTCGGTTTTCTTCCAAAAAAATGTAAATGATGAGTCTTGAGCCTTTTTTTACTAAAAAGAAAAGGAAAGAAAAAAAAATGCCTAAAAGTAAGAGCAAAAAGTAAAAATTTCAAAGATTTTGTTCAATGATGGATTTCTTTGTTTCGGTTTAAAAATAAATTGTTGCCATTTGGACAAAAGAAATAACAGCCTGTTTCAAAAATAACCGGATAAGACTGATTCTCTAAATAAAAATACTGAATGAATAACGCTTGTTTATGTATTTCATTTCTAGAAATTCTTTATTTGAGGCGGAATCTTTTCTATGTTTCCTTCAGTCTTCCTAATATAGGTATACAGTAGAACCTGGGTTACCTGTGATTTTTAAGCCAGAACTTTGCTTATGCTTCGTCTGCTTTTTTACATGCTAATTTCTTTTTAATGTTTCTTTATCTGCCGTTCTATCTTTATCTGCTTATTTAAAAAAATGCTTATTGATATGAATGTAACTTTGAGTCTCTTGTACTCATTTTTTAGCTTGTTTAAGGTTTGCTAATTAGTTGAAGAAGCAATTGATTGCACCAATTTTGCTTCTGCTAGCCAAGTTTTATATCTTTCAAATTTTTATTTTCAGTTTTGGTTCAACATCTACTTAAGCTTTTCATATTAGATAACTTTCATTGAATATTCAATCATTTAAAGGAAGAAAAAAGTTGAAAAGCACAAATGTATAGGAATACTGCAACAAAAACTATTGTTCTTTTGTTGGATGTCTGTGCATCCATAAGCTCATAATTTTTGCATTGAAAAAGGCATTCCTTGTAACACGGAAACACGTGTCTGCAGTATCACTGCTCATTTGTGCTCTTTAACGTTTTTTTTCCCCTTTATTTTTATGCACAAAGGTATTTATCTATTCCATTCAATCATTTGTTTGGAGAGACTATTTTTGAAATAAGTTTTTACATCATGGTTTTAGTTACTAATAGTTTCTTGGAAAAATCATTCTTGCAATGACCAATATATTAAAAAGTGTGTTTTCAAAAAGTGCTTATAATTACAGGGCAGAGTTGCATATGAAAGTCGTGGTGAATGTTTCTTTTTGCCTTATTCAAAGGAGGATATTGATGGAACATTTGAACTTCATCCACATGATAAGGTGACATTTCGAATTGCAACTGATAAAAATACTGGCAACCTAAGAGCATGCACCATAAGATTAGAAAAACCTTTACCGACTCGGTTCCAGGGAGTGATATGTGCTCTGAAAGAAACTTTTGGCTTTATTGAAAGAGCAGATGTTGTCAAAGAGGTATGCATAATTTATTTCTGTATTGAAATGCTCTGAATACTCTAGGGATGTACTTTTTAGCCTACTTTCCCGTTAAAAATAAAAGAAAGACGAAAAAAGTATTAAAAGTAGCTTAATGCATCGAAAAAATATCGCCAAGTCCAAAAAATATCGCCAAGTTAAAAAAAATATCGCCAAGTCCAAAAAATATCGCCAAGTTAAAAAAATAAAGAGGTAAAATGAATATCGAAAAATTAAAAATTTGAAAGTAGGGTATTGAGATGGGGAATTTGTGTGTCGGTCTGTCGGTCGGTCTGTCGGTCTGTCTGTCCCCCCCTAATAACTTTTGAATGAACATTCCGATTTGGACAAACTTTTTTTTGTTGGAAAGATCTCGGCGAGTACAGCTCATTCCCATATTTGATTTTTTGATTTGAACAATTTTTGGTTCAACTTTGAGCCGTTCAAAAAACCTGTCCCGCGATACTAACTTTTTAATGAACAGTCCGATTTGAACAAACTTTTTTTTGTTGGAAAGAACTTTTCAAGGATACTTCATTCCCGTATTTACATTTCCGATTTGAACAATTTTTCATTCAACATTGAACCGCTCAAGCAAGCTGTCACCCCTAATAATAACTTTTGAGTAAACAGTCCGAAAAAAATGACTGACTGCAGACGATTTTTTGTTTATTTATTCATTTGTTTTATTGAATTTATTATTATTATTATTTTTGGCAGACGATTTTTTTTGTAACAAAAATGTTTCATTCACTAGGGCATTTTATTCTTTATTTATATTTAACAACTGGCAACGGATTAAAAGTGAAATTCGAGACATTTTATCAACGGACAAGTTTTTTTTTCTTTTTTTTTCTTTTTTTTTTTTCTTTGATAAAATGTGTTTTGATGTACTTTGTACTTTTAATTTTTTTTGAAAACAATTGAGGAATTTTTCTACGGAAGAACTGTAACTGTTACATTCTTTAAAAGGTATGACAAAACTTTATTTATTCATTTATTTACTTTTTATGTGTCTATTTCATCTGATGAGAGAGATATATTTTGCTTTTAAAGGTATGTTTGACATAATTTTTAGTCTTAGATAATCAAGAGAATAATGATCAGATGCTAGAATGCCGATGTCGATGTACGGGAAAGTAGGCTCGTTTAGTTCTTGACAGAACTTCTTGTTTATATTGCTGTCGAACTCGTATTTACCTACAGTAGTTTCTTGAATCCGAGGTAATTAGGGCTTACGCTACCTCAGATTAGTGAAAACTTTCACTTTTCAATCGACATAGACTTAGGCAATGTTAGCATCAAGTTGACTTTTATATGAAACTAGCAGAACCCGGCAGACGTTGTTCTGCCTAGATGTATATTTCGTCTCCACATGGTGTTTTGGATGTAAAAATCTATAAAGCGTTGTTGAAAATAGGCATTAAAGATTTAAAAATTCTAAATCAAGCAAAGTTATCTTCTGATAAAGTTATTCAATTTTCAGAAAGTCTATTCAATAAAAAAGTTCATTTTCCGTTAAAACTATAAAACTATGCTCTGTAGGGTTGGAAAATACAGATGTCCACTTCTTAAAAAGTTAATAAAGTCACTTAGAAGGCTAAACTAAGCTTAACAACAATGGCGGACTTGTTGAAATTTTGCAATATAAAGATGCAAATGATACTTAAACTTGACAGTACTTGAAGAAACTTCTTTAAACAGAAAAGTAACACATCCTTTTGAATAAGAAAAAAAGCATGGAGGAATGGTTGTACTTTAGTAATTTGATGGCATAAACTATCGGGAAATACTCGTCCATACGCATAACCGTTTAAAAATTAAGTAACAACATATCTAGGACGAAAGTCATTTATGTACTTGGAAGTACCTGGGGCGGAGCCCCCTACCTTCCTGTCTTTTCATTGGGTGGGAATGGAGAGCGGCATGAGCCTGGACTAATTGTGAGCTGGTAAATGTGCCAAGAGGAATTGCTTAAATTTAAATAAAGTTTAAATTTAATAAAGCTAACATGAATGTAAGTAGTACAAATGAAAATAAAAAATAAAAATAGCAAAAGTTTTTTTTTTTCCCCGCATGGAAAACCAAGCGTTTTTGGTGGTTAAGCAATTAACCTTTTCTGAATAATGATAGAAAGTTAAGTAAAGAAAAAATAAGGCCCTTAGGCAGTTCATGTATAATAAAATTATAAAAAAAAAAAAAAAAGTGGAAACTGCAAACCGGAGATTCTTGACGGCGAACCGCCGAGAATCACCGTGCGCTAAAGTTGCCTGAGCAGGGCACGGGGCCTGTTATGGTTTGCCGGGTCAGTCGGACAACATATCTAATGCGAAGAAATGAGTTCCATAAATTTTGCACGTGTGGCACAATTTGAGCAAGCATGAATATATTATTCGCAAGGCTGAAAACAATTTTAATGACCTATTTGGTGCTCAATACCCACCATTCCGTATGTCGTTAATAATTTTTAACATTAATGGCAAATATTACGGACATTAAAAAGCAAACACCTTAAAAAATATGGTAGCATTTGAGTACTGTCATGCAATAATATATTTGTCAGAGAAATGAACATATTTAATCAAGTATTTATCACACACAAATAATTTTTTCTACTCTCGAAAACAAAAATAGTTGCGTAGCAAAGCGCCTTGGAAAATTTCAATTATTGAAGGTTCTTGGCGCTATTTAAAAAGTCGCCAATTTGGTAGCTAATTTGGGATACCTTGGATAATTCTGAACCCCTATCACTTCCATAAATAAAAAAACTTCCTTATTATCACTTTTGTGAAAGAGAAATTGTCACCAAATGTTGAGGTATTCTCTATAAAGCTGATTACTTTTTGGCAATCTGAAATCAATTTGAATATTATATTTGGCGCTAAATGTACACCATTCCGTAAGGCGTTAAAATAATTTCCAACATTGCGGTATATCATAGCAAATAGTATGGACATGAAAACGAACTATTGATTAGATGTTTGGCGTAGTAACATACTTTGATTGAAAACAGCAATAGGTATAAAGAACAAAATAGTGTTCGTCTGGAAAATAATGCAAGACATCTAAGCCTCTACAAATCTAAAGGAGTTCCGATATATGAAACTGAATCTCATTTGCTTTAAAAAAAAAAAGATTAATCAAATAACTTTTTGATCTTTTATACTTGAGATAGTTATTGCGAAAACTTCCATTATTGAGGGCTCTTGGCGCGATTTAAAAGATCGCCAAATTTTCGGCAGCAAGCAATTCCAATTATCTGCCAGAGAGTTGAGTTGATACACTAAATACTCGATTGGATTGATGAAAGCCTTCGAAAATGGAGTTTAAAATTGAAATTACAAAGACAGAATCAGGTCTAAATTTAAATTAAAAAAATAACTACCCATCGGATTTTGTTGAAACTGGTCTCTAAACCTTCCCAGTACCAAAAGGAACAAATGCTGAAAATTTCAGCCAAATCTCCCGGGTAGTTTCTGAGATCTTAGGGAACACACACACACATATACACATTTACCAACATTCATTTTTATATATATAGATAATGATTTTTGAATCATATCTTAACCTTTTGCCAACTGTAGTACAACTGTTGTACCAACAAAAAGTGTTCTGGCTTAGGGCTCTGATAGTCTGCAACAAGTCCTTCCTTAGTCTCCTTTCATATTTCCACAGTCGGGTGGAAGTTACATGAAATGTGCTACTCTTCTTTTTGGGGTGTGTCACTCAAAGGGATGAAAATCTTCCACGGATCCGCTTTTTGTATTTTTTCTTTCTTTCCTCGATCTAAAAATTTATTTTGCATGAAATTTAGAAAAAAAACACTCATCAATAAGTTGATTTAAAGTGGTTGAAGTTTAAATTACTTCTAACTTCTAAAATTATGTAACTTTTCCAGGATGCAGCAGAATTGAAACCTTAAAAATGACGAACCATGTGCATTTTGGTATGCTACCAAAAACATTATTTTCCGTTGTAGGAGGTAGAAATTAAGAAAATTACGCTAAAATATTAGAGATTTTAGTCAAAAAACCATGAAAATTATTTTGATCCCTGAGACTTATCAAAATACCTAAAGATCATACAATATCAGTTTGAGAATTCATTTTTTGAGATACACACATGTCTAAGTCATCTAAAATTGCAACCCCCTCCCCTACTTTTTCTGTTTTTACATTGTTATGGATGACTTAAAAAAAATAGGTAATGAGCAATTTTGAGGCTTTAAAGATAATTAAAAAAGTCTTCAATCTACCAATTTTACCTTCGATTTCATGGCGCGAATTGAGAGGAAATCTCGCATGACTGTAATTTTGCATAATATTAAAAAAATAAAAAATTTATCAAAATTAAAAAAATTATAAAAATTTTAAGCCTTGCAATTTTCTTAACGCAGTTTCTGCTCATGGAGGGATGAATTAAGAAATCTTCGGAGCCATTGGAACAAAAAAAAAAAAAAGTAATTGCCGTTGGCTAAAGGTTAATATATCCCTAGTGGTCAAAGAATATTTTATGATACTTGGCAATGACACCGACGTTCATTGTTGTATGTATAAAAATGAATTTTACAACAGCGAAAGAATCCTATACTCAGATTTTAATGCAAATCATATCTTTAGCTGTTAAAAATACACCTTAAAATGTTATTAATACACCTATAATTATCCGAAGTCTTGAACTTTTGAGACTCTACTGTACTTTATTTTATATACAGTACAGAAGCACCATTTATACATTTTTGAAGGGAATGTGAAAACATTACAGATGGTGAAAACGTGTTATAGGTACACTTTAATATGTATTGAACTCTGGCGGGACAGATTAAAAAAACATATAAGTAATAAAAAACATACAAAGGAGAAACATATAAAGATGCTGCACTGTATTTTCCCGTGCATGTATAAAGTGAAGTAAGCATTTCATAAAAACTCAAAGCGTATTACATTTTTCTTAAATTATTGCTTGCTTAATTTATTTTTATTTTATTTATTATTATTATTTTGAATATTCAAAGGCTAGTAATATTTAATTATTTAATGTACGTTAATGCAATTTCTCAATTTAGTTATTGTTGTGATGGTAGTATCTGTTGCATGTTGCATTTAGTGTATGATAAAAGATTAATGTAGTTAAATTTTTCTTTTCCAGATCTTCTTCCATTCAAGTGAATGTAAAAATTTTCGTAACTTAGCTTTAGGAGATGATGTTGAGTTCAGTGTTCAGACAAGAAATGTATGTAAATTCTGTGTTTTATATTAACTTTTTTCCATATTGGAGAACTTAACTATTTTACTTCCTTTTACATAATAAAAGAAGTATTGTGACTGCGAAAAAAGTTTCACTCACATTTCGGTCTAAATTTTGATTTTGCTCACCCTCAAATGAATGTTGAGTAGTTTTTTCAACCTGTCAGTACGTGCATCTGTGCTACCTAATAACATATTGCAGCCGAAAAATCATTTTCGACCATCCCCAGAGTCAATTCAGCGAGTTTTCTCGTGACGTCTGTATGTATCTTGCATAACTCAAAAACGGTATGCTGCAGAAGCTTCTAGTTTATTATGTAGGTTCTGAGGGGGGGGGGGATCTAGTTGTGCACCTCACTTTTTGGTTGCATTTAAATGGTCCCAAGGTTTTTCTTTTGCGGGGTAAATCAATGTTTATTTAAATGCAGATTCAAGTGATGTTAGGATTTGGCAATATTTCGCCAAGCTTTTGGTCGTCAAGTGTTTGCCGCCAACTTGGGGACACATTTGGTGAAAAGAATTTTTTTTCAAAATTTGGGTTCAATTTGGCATTGTTAGCAATATTTTGCGAATAATCGTTTTCGATGATAAATCATTGTATTTTTTTTTTTGCTTTGATTTACGACAAACTAATGGGGTAAATCTTTGAATTGTTATCTTGCTCGCTCGAAGGCACTGTTGTAACGCTTAAGGCAACTCTTTTAAATTTAAATTTAAAGGAAAGTAGTGTGCCGTCCACATGAGACTTTTGATATTCATTGTCTTTTTTCTGCTGTAATTTAGTACAAAAACCTTGCTATCTATGAAAAATCAAACCTTTGCTAATATATCGTTACAATGTAAGAAAAGGAAAAATGATTTTCAACCCCAACAAAGGTCTATATGAGTAATTTCTTCACTAAAAGTTATTTTTTTCCAGCATTATGTTGTTGCTACTATTTTCTGCCATTGGTCACTTTTTTTACTTGTTTAATAAATGCATTGCTTTTGACATAATTAAAGTACATCAGCAAAAAGTTTTAATCATCTTACAGTTCATTCACGTAATTGCTAGACTAGCTGTAAACAAAGAATTGCACTATTTGGCTTCGTCAATCACGTGTTTGGTTTGAACAAGAATAAATTGATGCCAAATAGACAGCCACTGCGAATCCTATTGGTTAATTTTTCCCCTCCTTTCAGATTAAATCCCCAAAAGTAGCATAGCGGCAAACCTTCTGGCAACTTGTTTGTTTACTTTCAGTCTAGCTTTTCGGCAAATGGACTTTCATTCTGTCAACTAATTTGGAAATAATCATGTTTCATGAGTAAACCAGTAGCAAATGTGAATAAAACTCCCTTACTGCACTGCTTTAAAATTACACAAGCCTGATCACATTTTCGCTACCTTCTTTCTTATAGAACAAAGAAGTTGCTGTGAATGTTGTTACCTTACCACTGGGTACCGTGGTATTTGAGGATGTGAATTCCGAAGTTCTTGTGGGAGAAATAACGGAGGCACTTGAAAAAGGAAGATCTAGATCTAATGATGCATTTCCTGGAAAAATTCAATGTCAAATTAATGATGAGTAAGCATTTTTTATGTTTTCATATCTGCAACTTGTGTAAATATTTTAAAACTTTAAATCTAAGCATCGTGATGAGTGTTAGTTAATTTTTTAGGCATCAAAAAGATCCTATGTGTCAGTTTTAAGTAATCAAATATTTGTGCATTTAAGTATACAAAAATGTTTAAAAATACACTGAAGTGACAAAAGTCATGGGATACCTCTTAATATCGTGTCGGCCCTCCTTTTGCCGGGCGAAGTGCAACAACTCGACGTGGCATGGACTCAACAAATCTTTGGAAGTCTTCTGCAGGAATATTGAGCCATGCTGTCTCGATAGACGTCCATAATTGTGAAAGCGTTGATGGGGCAGGATTTTGGGCACGAACAGACCTCTCGATGGTGTCCCATAAATGCTCAATGGGATTCATGTCGGGCGATCTAGGTGGCCAAATCATTCGTTGGAATTGTCCAGAATTTTCTTCAAACCAATTGCGAACAGTTGTGGCCCGGTGACATGGCGCATTGTCATCCATAAAAATCCCATCGTTGTTTGGGTACATGAAGTCCATGAATGGCTGCAAGTGATCTCCAAGTAGCTGCACATAAGCATTTCCAGTCAATGTTCGGTCCAGTCGCACTAGAGGACCAAGTCCATGCCATGAAAAAACAGCCCACACCATTACGGAGCCACCACCAGCTTGAACAGTGCCTTGCTGACAGTTTGGGTCCATGGCTTCGTGGGGTCTGCGCCACACTCGAACCCTACCATCGGCTCTTACCAGCTGAAATCGTGACTCATCGGACCAGGCCACGGTTTTCCATTCATCTAGGGACCAACCGATATGCTCACGTGCCCACGAGAGTCGCTGCAAGCAATGTCGTTCTGTCAGTAAAGGCACTCGAGTCGGTCTTCTGCTAGAATAGCCCAAGAAATCCAAATTTCTCCGCACAGTTCTAGCAGACACGTCCATTGTACGTCCCACATTGATTTCTACGGTGATTTGACGCAGTGTTGCTTGTCTGTTAGAATTTACGACTCTTTGCAGACGTCGCCGGTCTCGATCTTTAAGTGCAGGCGGTCGACCACTGCGCTGTCCATGGTGGGATGTTATGCCTGAAATTTCATACTCTCGGCACACTCTTGACACAGTGGATCTGGGAATGTTGAATTCTCTAACGATTTCCGAAATGGCATGACCCATGCGTCTAGCTCCAACTAACATTCCGCGTTCAAAGTCTGTTAATTCACGTCGTGCGGTCATCATCACGTTAAAACCTCTTCACATGAATAACTTGAACAGAAATGAAAGCTCTGTAAAAGCACTGCGCATTTATACCTGTTCTATGCGATGCTACTGCCATCTGAAAATTTGCATATTGCTATCCCATGACTTTTGTCACTTCAGTGTAGTAATTCTCACACATTGCCTATTTGCCATTTTTAATGAATCAAAAATGTACTGGGATCGATCTGATTTATGTCATATCTTTAAAAGGAATAAGAAACAACAACAATTGAATCAGTGAGTGCATAAACAATGTAAGTCAGGACTTTAAATTGTTCAGGAGAGAGAAAAAAAACGTTTTAATACTAGCATTGTTTCTACGGTCAATGTTCAAATAACAGGCCCCGTATCTTTTGAATTAGTAACCTGACTGACGTAATTTTTGACCTCAACACATATCTTGGCTCCCACAGCTTGTTTCCACAAAAAAACAAATTTTCGAATTTTTGTGGCTGTTGTTTTTGCACTCACCGATTCAATTGACAACTTGTCTTAAAGAAGCTGGTTACTTAATTCTTAAGAATAAAATTTTGGAATTTGATAGACCTTTGTTTTTGGCTTCATTTTTCCCTTTAAATAATAATAATAATAATAATAATAATAATATTTATTTCACCCTTTAACAGGCACAAGCCTTTTTTTTTCTGAAGTTTGTTTTACCCTATAATTAGAAAAATGAAGCTCTTATGACCCCAAAAAGTATTTTTTAAAACTTTGTTGTTGTGGCTATTGTTTTTCAGAAGTGTGGTAACATATTAACTACCGCCAAATATAAGCAGTGACATTTTACCGACTTATTCAATAGAAAAAATGTAAAATACAAACAATTTCACAAGTAACACATTTTTGAAAAACTGTTCACTATTAGTTTTTTCAAAATTAAAACTTGTTAATTACACATGAAACATAAGTGATAGCAAAACTAAATACAATGTGAATTGCCAAATATATTTTTAGTTTTTCATATGGAACAGCATGAAACATAGTGCAGCACACGATGGAATATTACATGTTGCACATAAAACTTTTGTGCATTTTAAGTCCTAGGGTGGTGGTAAGATATTTACCATTGGCCTTAAACAGAGTTAAGATGAAAGGTGCTATTTTGATGGTCATTGTTTTCACTGCTCTTAGCCCAGCATGCAGTTAGATCTATTCTTGTAAATAGAAAACTAATTTTTTGTTTTGTATAATTGAACTCTTTACATTTAATTCATTCATCATTTTTTATGACACTAAAATTTTTTATAAGAACATTGTTAAATATATTTTGTTCACGTAAATTAAAAATGTCATAACTTTTGCTTGAAATAAATAATATGTCTTAGGGATGCTCTGATAAGCAAATCGGCCGATTACCGATTAATTGACTGAGCCAATTAATGACAGTAAATTTATTCTAAATACTACCAATTTCACCATCACTGTGTTTTTTTTTCTTTCTTTCATAATGAAGATTTTAGAAATAGTTATTAGTTTATTTCTGGAAAAAGATTTATTTCTGGAAAAAGATTTTTTCCCCCCATTTTCTAATTTTCCCTATCAAAATTTTATCCTATTTCTTAGAACCAATTTCATTACATTTGTCGAGAAAATTACATTAAGACATGTTAATTATATTAACTAGAAATGAAAATTAAAAAAATAATTAGAGAAAGTCTGTGGTCAGCAATCTGATTTAGTTGTGCTTTTAATTTAAAATTTTCAATTATTAGTAGCCATTAAATTCAAGACTTTTATTATTTAAAAATTAGAGGTTATTTTAAAGCCCTATAAGGAGAAAGTATCAACACATGATAAATGTTGCAACATTGTCTATATGTGTATATTAATAGGAAAATTAATTTGTTAAAAACTATATATTAATTGTGAGGATGGTTATTACTATTAATAAAATTGTTCATCATAACTTTAGTTTCTTAATAAAAAAGATATACGTAAAAAAATACTTTTCTTGCCGATTAATCAGTAAACTTTTGCCGATTATTAATAATCGGCAAAGTGGCCGATTAATCGGTGCATCCCTAGTACTTGTGATTACTATTCTATAACCACTAAATGTTGTAAGAGTTGCTATAAACGATCATTTTGAACTCTATATTATAGAGTTGTTAGTTATCCCTTTGGAGAGCGTGATCCAAAAGCGGAGTATACCTTGCAAGTTGGCGACTGGGTGCAATTTAATCTGGCCGCAGATCGCCGAGACAATCTTCAGCGTGCTACAAATATCGAACTTCTGATCAATTCTTTGACTTTTTCCAAGGAAAAAAGAGAACAGGTAAGCATCTGGAAGCCATTAGGATAGTGAGTTAACAACAGTTTTGATTAGATTTTATTAAAGTGACATACGTGCCAACTTTCTTGTTTTTAACGGGAGACTCCCTTTTTTACCCTACTCTGCCGGTTTCCCATTTTTAACCATTTTCTCCCGTTTTTGTAAGTTAATTTTTTTAACTCATAAAGGAAGCTCTAGTTTAAGAAGGTTTTTTCAATCAAATTCAGGGTTTAATCACAAAAAATTCATTAACTAGAGAAAGCCTTTAACATATTATGATTAATTTCAATAATTTTAATTTATGTGCCTCCTATTTTGTATCAATAATTGTTTATATATATACTTAACAGCACAGGCGGCTGGTGCACGAAAAAAAGGGAGGGGTCAAGAAAGATACAGCAGAAGGGGTCGTAAGAAATGAGGAGGGGGGGGCATTTAGGATGCAGAACTTTTAAAGTTTTTGTTTTAGGCTATAATATTGGATTTTCACATTGCTGATTAATTTACTTCTAAAAAATGCGGAATAAAGCCTTAAAAATTAACCTGGCTGGTTAATTTTCATCCATTTTCTTATGAAAATCCGTGGAAAAAGTTTGATTTTTGGAATTTTCAGCTTTTATTTTGGTGAAATTAATTAAAGCAACTAAGTAAAACATTATTTTCCCTCGATCATTACTTTTCAACGGTAAAAAGTGAGGGGCAGTCTCCCCCCCTTACCCTCCTCTACGAGCCACCTATGCTTAACAGTTTCATGATAAAATGCAAAAACTTAACATCTAATGAGTTTTTGGTTAATGTATGAGAAATTTTTCTGTTAAATTTGTGTTGTTGTTTTTACTTTTCAAAAGTTTATGCATTCATAACTACTTTTTATTTTCTTTTAGGGATTTGTTACAGCTGTAAAAGAAACATTTGGCTTCATAACTTATGGTCAAAGAGATATTCGTTTGTATTTTCGTTTATCGGAACTTTTGAATCCTGACGAAACGGTCAAACCGAATGATGAAGTGGAGTTTACTGTTTCTCAGGTAAAGCACTTGCAATGCATTGAAAAATATTTTAAATTGAAGTTAGGAGATTAAAATATTTTTTTTCGTATTGAAATACTTATCAAATTGCACAGTAAATAGTCTTCACTACTATATCATTTTGTTAAAAGTTTTTCCATGTTTTGAGTTAATTGTTAATTTGCTATTTTATGTGTGGGTTAAGTTTTTGGATATTTAAGTAGACTTTTGATGCATGTTTTTTAACTGCCTTCTTTCAATTTCTAAAAACATTGCTGTAGATTAAATGCTCTAAACCAAGGGTGGCCAACCGTTTTTGGAAGAGTACCACTATAATGCAAAAAATAAATAAATAAATAAATAAAATAATGATAGCTAACAAATAATAAGTGGGCCACTATAAATTTTTCCAACATACTGTACTAATTGTCAACCATGTTTTCAACCTTTTAAAACTTTCAAAAAGTCTTCGCATGTCACAATTACTGCTCGAAAGTGCCTGATTGTGGAAGGCATGCCACAGGTTGGCCATCCATTTTAATCCTTTAATTGGCACAAGCCGTGTTTTGCCAAAGTTTAGATTTTACGCTATAGTTAGAGAAATGAAGCTCATTTATGACCCCCCAAATTTTTTTTTTTAATTTTGTTGAGGCTATTGATTTAAGAGATGTAGTAACATATTGACTGTGCCCAATGCAAGCAATGAGAGTTTACTGACTTATTCAATAAAAAAAATGTAAAATACAAACCATTTCACAAGTAAATGTGCATTTTTGTAAAATTATTCATTATTAGTTATTCAAAATTTGAAAATGTATTAATTACGCATGAAATAATGGATCGAAAAACTTAACACAATAAAAATTGCCAAAGATATTTTTAGTTTTTCTGATATAACATGAAAATGGAGCAGCGCACAATGGAGCATCATGTGTAGTACATAAAACTTTTGTGCGTTTCTAATGAATTTTAAGGTCTAGTAGCATGGTGGTAAGATATTTACCACTGTCTTCAAACGGGTTAAACAGAGATGAAAATTTTCCGCGGATCCACGATTTTCCGCTCTTTTTATTTTTTCTTTCTTTCCGCAATCTAAAAGGTAATGTTGCATCAGGTTTAGAAAAAAATATATGTTTTCATTTATTGTTAAAATATAGCTTAAAATAAGTTGGTTTAATGTAGTAGAGGTTGAAATAACTTCCAACTTTCAAAATAATAGAAACGTTTTTAGAATGCAGCAGGATTGAAACCTTAAGGATGAAATGCAATTAGTTGGGAACTATGTACTCTATGTTGGCATGCTGCCAAAAACATAAGTTCCCATTGTAGGAGGTAGAAATTAAGAATAATCAGCTAAAGTATTAGAGATCTTAGTCAAAAGAATCGTGAAAGTTATTTTAATCTTTAAAATTTATCAAAATAACTAAAGATCATTCAATATTAATTAGAGAATTCATTTCTTGAGGTACAAGTGTCTAATTCATCTAAAGTTACACCGCCCACCCATTTTTTTTTGTTTTTGCATTGTTTTTTATGACTTAAAAATATAGAAATAGGAAATGAGCTAAACAGAGGTTTTTAAAATGAATAAAAAGCCTTCAATCTTCCATTTTTACGTTCGATTTCGCAGTACAAATTAATAGGAAATCTCGCATGACTAATTTTGCATAATATTTTTTTAAAAAAATTTATCCAAATGTTGAGCGCACAATTTTTCCTCTTTTTTGACTTTGAGCTGTTTTCCTCTCTGCTTAACTGTTAAACCTTTTATTAATATAGTTGTTTAATAATTTCAACTTCACATTACTTAGGATCCAGCCTCTCCCGGTAGATGCCATGCCATTCGAATACGAACGCTGCCCCCCGGCACAATTACTTATTCACCAACAGGCATCAACGGTTCAAACAAGTTGGATGATGATGCGCTCGACGACTTCAGTTTTATCGGTGTCGTTGAAAGAGAACCTACTTCGCGATGGAACATGGACAGTCCTCATAAAGACAAGAAATCATCCCAAGAAAATAGCGGCAGCAACAGCGATGAGGGGGTGATTTCATTCAACAGAAATGGCGTTAAGGAGAAGGCATTTTATTCACTTCAGGACTGTGAACTCCGCTCTACACCTAGAACTGGTGATAAGGTATAATAATTAATCCATATAAGAATACAGAAAATTTCAAGCCATTTTAAATGAATCAGTCAGTTGAGAAACACCTTATGTACATTTTTGGCCAAAATTGAATTAGACATATTAAACTGTTGGTGAAGGCTAGACAAATACCAAAACAAAAATAATTTTTGTAGAATTAGCTCACCAAACACTGCATATAAAAAAATTAATCAACATTTATGATAAGTTGTGGACCAGCCGAGTTTTGTTAATTTCCCGATAGTTCTCCTTTTTGGAATGAAGTGTTTCTCAAATGACGATTGAAATACATATTCAACATCATCCAGGGTTGTTAATTTTCTGAAAACTTTGTATTGTCAGTCCCAAGAATTAGTTTATTTTTTCCCCAAAAAGAAAACTTTTTTCTGTAAATGCAGATTTTGGAATTACTTTCTTTTTTTTTTCTTTTTCTTTTTCTCTCTCTTGCTTTATATTTGCCTTAGTTTTAAAATTTTTAGCTTCTTTACTGATGCTTTTAAATAACAGTTTTCAGTTTTTGAGTTTCTTTTTACTGTTTCGTTTACGACACCGACATGTTGCCACTTGCAATCTTATTGCCTCCCTGTCTGAAAATTTTGCTCTCAAAGTGTTATCATTGAACTTCGTAGTACCTTTCAATTTTGTTTTCTATTTTCATTCAACTTTAAATCTTTTATATATGTGAAAGCAAATTACGGAAAGTCACATTTAAACAAATGTTTTTTGCAGCCTGAAAGCTAATGTAACTTTTACTGCACTCAATTGCAAATTAATTTAAGCAGGGTTTGTGTACTACTTATAAACTCCTGCCTTTGAACCAGCGAAAATAAGTTCCCTTAAAACTCCTGAATTTTGCCAATATCTCCTTACATACTCCTTATTTTTTATTTTTTTAATACATACTCTTAAATATTTTCTTATACTAATCCCAGTGGAGATTCTGTTCAGGTATTATACCGGAATTCCGTTATTTTTTTTCGTATCTGGAAATCCAGTATTTCTTCCCACAACCAAATTACCTTATCTTGTTGGAAAAAAAAAAAATAAATGCAGTGAAAGTTTTTTAAGTAACAGCTAAAAGAATTGGTTTTATCATGTTTTTAAAAATTGATTTAAAATTATTCAATTGTCTTGTGAAGTTATTCGTGAATTTTGCAGTATTTATTCTTGTCTTACGTTTTAAATTTTAAAACAAGTTTAACACAATTTTACTTTCGTTTTTAATTGTTTGAAAATCCGCAAAATCTTATAATCCATACAGAAACTTCTCTCAAATCGCACAAATTTCTGACCCTTCCTGTATATGTATATATAGGTGTGATCATTCTAATTTAAAAATAATTTTTGCTCCTCATGAGAGACAAAAACTGCATTAAAAGCTTTTCTATTTCTGTAATAACATATTTACTATCATACTTATTATATAAAGTAAAATTCATTGAAGTTTTTTTTTTTAACTGCCTGCTTAGATACACTCAGATTTAAAATATGCGACGAAATATTTGTTTCATAATGTGTCACTGTGTAAAAGGTAGTTTAAGATAGAATATGAAACGTTTAATTATTCTCTATATAAATCCAGTTTATAAATTACATTTAAATCACCAAAATTTGATATTTTGCTGTCCTAAAATTTTATCAAAATTGTGGCCTAATTTTTTTGAAGTCCTCACTCACTCTGCCCCTTAACGACATGTATGCTATGTTTTTCTTGTATAGCTTAATTTTGTTTCTTGAACCACTTCATTTACTAATAAAGTATTGCTAACCTTATTGTATTGAATTTTTAGGTTGAGTTTATAATTAATCAAAAGGAAGAAAAGGTGTATGCTTCACACATTAAAGTTTTCACCAAAATTCGTAATGGCTTTCGTTACTCACATCGAGGATTTATTGCTGCTCTAAAAGACACGTTTGGTTTTATTGAAACTGAAGAACATGAAAAAGAAGTTTTTTTCCACTACAGGTAATGTATTTATCCTACCCACCCCCTTTTTTTGACTCTGATAAATGATGACATTTTATATTGTGCCGCATGAAACCTTGCAGCCTAATTGCCCTGAATGTGTTAAACAGTTTTTTCTCCATTTCATATTTTAACCATAGTAAAAGGGACAAAAGTCAAAGTATGAAATGAAGTGTGCATGAAAGTAAGGGAATGTGGGGCAAAGTGAAATGGTAAAATATTTTCCCAGCTTGTAGCGCCACCTACCTAGCTATATTTTAACTAAGTTCCTAGACATGTAGTTGATTCCTGTCAAAAAATAAGTAGCTCCAAAGATCAATGAAAAAAATTACAAGCCATTTTCAAAATTTGATACCTTTATTGTAATATCATTGGTTTTTTCAAAAATATTTCTTGTTTTTATAAAAGGATAAAATGTTTGTAATTATCACTTAAGCTACTGATTGAGATCTACTGATGCCCAGTGCAGTTATTATTTAGTTTGTACTAGGCATTTTTTGATTTTAAATGTTCAATGTAATTTGTCAAGTGCACACAGGGCAAAGTCAAATAGCTCATTTCGTATACTAATTCATTCATTCATTAAATCACTCTTGTATTTCTTCATTTTTTATTTTATTTATTCTTTTACTTAATTATTTACTTTTTTACTCATTCATTAACTCATTTTCTTATTAATTCTCTATTTTATTCACTATTTTTTTCCTCACACGTTAATTAATGTATTCATTCATTTATTTGCTCATTCGTTTGTTTTTCATTAATATTTTTTCCTTTTATTTACGCATTCAGTTGATGAAAATTACTGTTAATCGTCGGATTGAAAAAAATTCACAACAAAAAAATTTTGTTTTTCACTTTGCCCCATGATTTTTGAGGTGAAAATTTTCCACATTTTTTTAGAGTTCAAATTAACTGCCAAGATGAAAAATATTTCAACGAAAGTTTTATTCCAATATTCCTTCTTCATGTACAATAATTTTTAGAGCAAAATTCCCATATGTTCCTTTTGAAGTAAGTAAGTTTAACTTAACTATTTCACTTTGTCCCACATTCCCCTATTATCAGTTATCTCCTTTGTGAAAAAATTTCCTTCATCTTTTGGTGGCATAGTTTTGTGCCATAAAATGTAAATTTTTCAGTTCAATTGAATATTGAGAGGAGGAAAGTATGATCTTTTTTGTTAATCAAACTCTGCAATCCATTAAAATAATTGAATTACAATGGTTGAATTACCACCGTTATAACAGGTGGTTTGGTAACGTGTTTTGAAACTGCATTATAACATAACTCCAGTAGCAGCAATTCGTTTTAAGATGCTGAAACACAGATTGGAAAAAAATACTAAAATAGTTTGTAAGAAAAACTGACATTAGATTAATCATAAAACTTTTTTCTAATCAACACTAAATAATGTTTAAAAATGCAATGATAAACTTAATGTTGACAACTAAAATGTAGCAGAACATGTTTCGAAATTAAATTTAAAAACTTTGATAAGCCTTAGGAATTTATTTAAGGCATGTTTGAAGTGAAATAAATCATTCAAAATTCTGTAACCTTTTCTTTTTTGCTTTGAATCATATTTTTTTTCATATTAAATTTGAACTATTGTCACTTCAGAGCAGCAGTAAGACATCTAATTCCAGGAATAACAGCAAGATAACCTTCTGTTGTCCTGAGGTAACAATATTTAGGTACTGCATGATTCACACATTATACTGGTGTTTTTACAGTTTAACACACATAGTTTTATGATAAAAAAATGTAAAATTGCTAGTTTTACAGTAATAAACTGTAAAATTGCTAATTTTACAGTTCATTAATGTACATTTTAGTTTTAAATTGAACCTGTTTCTAGTATTATACTGTAAAAAGAAGTTTATTTTTTGCATATGTGTGACTTTAAAAATGTTAGTTTTTAATGATAATTTTAAACTGTCAATGTGTTTAGAATTATAATTTTATTCTATTTTACTCCTATTCAAGATGAAAATATTTTCATCTTTCATTTTTGTGTAGCGTTTTCGATGGGAATGCATCATCATTGGAAGTGGGTCAAGAAGTTGAGTACGGACTGACCCACAAAGGAAGCAAGTTGAGTGCAGAATGTGTCCGTAAGTTGTCGGCCGGAACTATACCCAAAGAAGATATACTCCCCGAGGTCTTGAATGGAGTGGTTCTGAATCCAGTCCGTTGTTTTAATCCTGACCAAGAATTTTATCCTGGGAAAATTCGTATGGCTCCACATGGTAATAATATTTTTTCACATGCACTGAGATTAAATTGAAAATTTTAAGAAACCTCGACCTTTGATTGCCGATCTCATATTGAAACAAACTTCACTGGTTGGAAAGCATTTTAAATTTAAATACTTTTCAAATGGACATGGTAAAAACGGAAATGGAAAAATTACTAGAATAATTTGCTAGTCTTAAAAGCAGAATAAAGAAGGAAAACCAAAAATCCTTTTAAATTCATTATACTTCTTTTTTTTCCTACTTTGGTTTCTCTTTGTTAGCAAATAAAATATTTTATTTATTTCAGCTTGTAAAATTAAAAAAAAATATATTCATTTTCCCTTTATTTCTGCTTTTGTTACTAGAAAATTTTACTTGTCGCGATTCTTTCCTTTTCTGTGTTTCCCATGTCCTTAGCCCTCGTGGGTCCCTCCCATTTCAGTTACACTCAAGACCCTTGGGGTCATAAACGACCCCAATGCTTCCTTTAATTAATTTATTATGATTATTGAATGTTACATGCATTATTTAAGTTCACACACTTTTTAATGCTAAAAAATAAAAATAAAAAGACACAATCAAAGTAAAATTTAGTTTATGCATTAAAAATTAAAATTTTAGAGCAAAGCTTACAATAACTGTATATTTATTTACAACTGTTACAGACCTGAAAAAACATGATTTTTGCAAGTGAATTTCAAACACTTATGATAGTTTTTGATGTATTTTCTGTCCAGTTCTCTTGGACAAAGTTGCAACGTCCTCTTTTTTTGGCATTCTGGGGAAGTGACCGCAAGGGTCTTGTGTGCAAAAAATGCAATTCGAGAAAAATAAAACACAATAATAGCATTATTTTGAATAGAAAACTAGAAGAATAAAAGCCACAAAATGCCATTGAAAACAAATGGTTGATTAACAAGATATATTAAACAGAAATTGCATTGGGGTCACATATGATCCCAAGGAACCCACGAGGGTTAAGAAAGTCATGTGTGTAGACAAATTTTATGTGTTCTGTCCCGCTAAGTTCATCTCAATATGAGGTCGGCAATCGGGGTTGCTTTTTTTTTTCAAATTATTAGTATTAATTCTTGTCTTCCAATGCATGTAAACAATCTTTTAAAAGTAATCATTTTTTTATCAAAAAGTAATATTTTATGCATTAATTTTTATAGCTGAAAATATGGATGAAAATTTAACAGAGTATGAATTCGGCATCACTAGTCTTTCAGATAAGCATGAGTTCCTTCAAAAAGGCGATGTTGTTCAGTTCCAGATTGGAATAACAAGAAAGGGTAAAGAGAGGGCTATGAACATTAAAGCAATAAGAGCTCGAATTCAGGTTGGTGGTTGAATTTTTATTGTATAGATATGTTTTTTTGCTAACAGAATACATAAGGTCAAAAATATTTTGTGAAACTGTCAAGTTGAAGATGACAGTTCACAAAACATTATTTTAGACAGACAATTCTTGTGAAAGATGTATGTTGTTGTTTTTAATATGCTTTTATTAGTTTCACTTGTGTGTTTGTTTGTTAGTAGGTATGTTATTCTGAATCAAAGATAAAATTCACATTCTTTACAAATATGAAAGTAATATATTTAATCTCTCCCAAAACAACAGTGTTGTAAAAAAATCCCCCGCCAAGAAAACCTTAAATACTCAGCCTTAAAATGTTATGATATCGAGTTTTCCCGCCAAGTTTGTGCCAAACTACAACTAACCTGTATGGATAGTTCTTTTAAATTGTTTTCAGTTTTGCCAGGCGGGAAGCTTTGTCTTGTGAGGTGGTTGCTTAATGAGT
The DNA here is from genome assembly GCA_038373865.1 of Uloborus plumipes. NCBI lineage: Eukaryota > Metazoa > Arthropoda > Arachnida > Araneae > Uloboridae > Uloborus > Uloborus plumipes. Next base: position 170,824 of record JAXGGA010001010.1, read on the forward strand.
AAAAACTTCCCGCCTGGCAGAACTGAAAACAATTTATACATACAGGTTAGTTGTAGTTTGGCACAAACTTGGCAAGAAAACTTGATATCATAACTTTTTAAGGCTGAGTATTTAAGGTTTTTCTTGTCGGGGGATTTTTTTACAACACTGTTGTTTTTGGGGAGATATCACATGTTTTTGCATTAATATTATTTCTTTGCCTGTTTTTTTTTTCTCTTCAAAATTTACTTTGCTTTTTTTCTTTTTTCCCCTTCAACATTTTCCTTGGCGGTCTGACATATGTGGTTTTCTTGGCGGCATGCATTTGGTGCAAAAGTTCAAGGATCTTCTTCAGTCTAGGATAAATTTGAAATCAATCACAATGTACCACCCGAACCGACGCAAAACAAAGCTAGTTGCTAACAATACTACAATTAAATTAAAAGTAAAAAAAAAAAAAAAAAACCCAACCCTTACTGCTGATCTCATATTAAAATGAACTAAATTGAAGATCCCTTTTAAAAGCCTTATGCAATAAAATCAATTACAAATATTTTATTTGTTAACAAATAGAAACTGGCAACAGATGAAATTATAAATCATTGAGTTTCTTTCCTTGTCGCCCAACAATGACAACATAAATGCTCAGATGTTGAACAGAGCTAGTAGATAGAAATCGAACCAATTTTAAGCATTAATAACTCCAGCCTGCGATGACCCCGGGGGGTAAATTTTGGTATACGTCCTCAATGTCTCATCGAGAATATTCATACCAAAAATCAACACTAAAGACCCCCGGGGAGAAAATATACGGAAAATAAAAACGAGGGTGGAGGGGGTGGGGGGTCGAAAAACCCCCTATGCCGAGCTTTGGGACAAAATAAATGTGGGTGCAAACGTTGAGCTCAATCCGAGTTACCGTTTAGTCTGGACCCCTGTCAAACAATTTTTAAAAAGTGCGAAAAATAGCGATTTTTTAATATTTATTACTCCTCTCCCTGAGGGTCCTGGATGTTTTGCTTTAGTATGTGCCGTCAGGGGCCGCTGGAGATCGAGTATACCAAAAATAAACTCTAGGGATCTTTATGGGGCTGAGATACAGAGGGGTGAAAACCCCGGTTTGGTTACTCGCGTAATCAGTCTTTAGTCGCTCTTTTACATTTTTCTTGGCGACGGAAATTTCTTGGCGGCTTGTATTTAGTTTTCTTGGTGGTGCGGGACGCTCCCGCGTTCCGTGATACTATTATTAATACTAAAGGCTAAACTATATTATTACACGTTGATGTGTTCAAGTGTTTCTGTTGTTTGGATGTAACTCTGAATAAAAGATAAAATTCACGTTCTTTAGGAATATAAAAGCAATATATTTAGTACTATTATTAATACTAAAGGCTTAAATATATTATTTAAACTATATTACATGTTGATGCATTATAAGTGCATCTAAAAGCGTATTTTTTAGCTTTTTTTAAGTAATTTAATTATTAAATATAGTATGTAAGAAACTACACAATCATACATTGCAATTATATTATTATTTTTGGGAGAAAATTGCTTTTCAAGATTTATGGAAATATTTTAAGGTGTCGTGGGAAAAATCATGAAAAGTTGTGGATTTTAAAACTGAAAATGTAGCAGTTGCCCTGTCTATAAATTTGAATTATGGTTATTGCATTTTCTAATACTACTGATTGAAATATGAAACATAAATAATTTATTTAATCACAGAAAATGCATGTTTAATTTGTAATGGTTTATCAAACCTAGATTGAGTTAACAATCTTTGCTGCTAAATATAGCTGAAAGTTCATAAAATGACAAGCTAGATACATTGAATGTATAACTTTAGCAATTGGAACAAAGTACTGTTTTTCCTTGTGTAGCAATTATTGGTGCTGCAGCTAAATTTTCATTAAGTATATTTCTATCTGACTCTGAAAATATGCTGTTTTTTTTTCTCGTGTAGGCTACTGTTGATACCATAAAAGGCAATTTTGGATTTTTATCATATGAAGCAGAAGAAGGAAAAAAACTGTTCTTTCACATGTCTGAAGTGAAAAATGAAGCTGTTATCCAGCCAGGGGACAAAGTAGAATTTGTTGTTGTTCATCATCAGAAGACTGGCAAATATTCTGCTTGTAGTGTGGTGAAAATCGGGTAAGAATTTTCAAATTTCGGTCAGCTTCATTTTTTTTTTTTTTTTTTTTTTCATTGCTTAATTGTAATACCTTGAGTGCCACAACTCAAAGATATGATTTGTTAACTATCACAGGCCTATTTATATGCTTCTGCAAAATACTTTTCCTTTAAGTCTAATTCAGTGATTTCCAACTTCTTGAGACCATCGCCCCCTGTAAGGGTTGATTGACACCAATCTCCCCTCCCCCCGATACCTCTTCCTTTAACCTGTTAACCGGGGAATTAGCTATTGCTCAACTCGTTTCACAATGGGGACTTTTTTTTCGCAGCGATAAGTAATATCATACCTCAAATAATAAATCACACCTCAGTATGTAAATAATACACCTCAATAATAAAAATGTATAAAATACTGAAATTCACAGTAAGAATATTCAAATCAGAAAGTTATTACTAACATGTAAGATACTGAAATGCAGACTAAAATGAATCCAAATTGTGGCAGCTCTAAGTATAGATCATGCAGCGCCCGTTTTCCCGTTAATAGCGCTCAAGTTACAGATTACAAGAACATGAAAATTCATGACGCATCGATAATATAACACATATTGTCGATATTGGCATCTATATAACCACTCTAAGATTTAATAGATAAGAACAGCGTAGAACGTGATGCGTTCAATGTATTACGATTAATATCCATGACAAAAAATTTTGTCATGCCCATTGCTGTAGGCAATAAATGC
>JAXGGA010001011.1:0-32500 GCA_038373865.1 Uloborus plumipes
GGTGCTATTTAAAACCGGACTCTTGTGTTCTACATTTTCTTGTATTTCTTTTCCTAATTTATCTTTTTTAAAACTTGATTCTAAACTTACTTTGAACTTAGCTAGATGATCACCTAAAAAAAAAAAATCCTCCGTTTTCTCTGCTCATTTTATCATACACTGTTTTTTATTTACTAATCTTTATATTTTCCGTCATTTTAAATTTCTCTCACCTAATATGTTGCCTTTTTGCAGCAGTTAGTGCCATTTGTAGAGTTTATTTAAAGCATCTTAGTGAAAAGAGAAATGTGACTGATGTTACTGTGACTGATGTTACACATTTTAACCTGTTAACTGGGTATGACGAAATATTTCGTCATACATAAAAGCCTACAGCAATGGGCATGACGAAATTTTTCGTATATTCTTTCAGTGTTTTATATATTTTTATTATTGTGTTGTATTATTTACATACTGAGATGTGAATTATTATTTGTGCACTGTTAAAAAAATGTCCTGAAAATAACGAAAAAATATACGGCAGCTGAGTTGCCGGAGTGTTTCCGTTTCGTTAATTATATTTCCGTGATTTTGAGAAATGTCAGTTCATCATTTTTCCGTTCCTCATTTTTTCGTTTCTTAATTCTCCGTTCTTCATTTTCTCGCTTCCCCGCTTATACGTTATAGGCTTATACCTAGACGCTTACACTTATATATACATACATACACACACAAATATATATATATATATATATATATACATATATATATATTATATATATAAATATATACAATTCAAACTCTCAAATATCTTGCCTTTAAAAAAATACTTTAGCAATACAAGAATTGGTTTTTTTTTTTCATTAAAAATTTTAGTTCATTAAAATAACATGATTTTTTTTTTTTTTGTAAAGATTACATCAATTCTCGCATAAAATACTCAAATATTTTGAAGGTGGAATGATCAATGCATAGTATTTCTGAGAGCACAACTTCAAAACATTAAGAAGTATTAACAAGGTGCATTTTTTTTAATATTTTCTCTTAAGTTTGAATACAAATTAAGTTCTTCCGAAAGTTTCTTTTTTTCTTTTTTTCTGAATTTGAAACATTCGTGGTTCCTTTAAAAAAAATCCTGTATTTTCACTGATTTCCTCTATTTTCATACATTTACGTTATGGTATTCATAGTGATCAACACTTTAAGAAATGGACTCTGAAAATTGACGATATTTTTTGTTTTTAATGAAATCGCTTCCAAAGAATAATCTTTAAACTGGTTTAAAAAAACTAAAAAATACGCTTTTAGATGCACTTATAATACATCAACATGTAATATATACTTCAGCTTTTAGTGTTAACAGTATTAAACATATTACTTTTAATATTTTCAAAGAACGTGAATTGATCTTTCATTTAGAGTTACATACATGCATACAAACAAACCGACATGTGAAACTAATAAAAGCGTATTAAAAAAGCTTAGTTTTGAGACTAAGTTTTTTAATCGTTGTGGAAAATTACAAAAATCATTTTACTAACCCTCAGCACTCATAGTTGGTTTATATATGTAACTCTTAAATGTCTATCAGTTCACATCATGAAATAACAAACTATTAAGTCTAGACTCAAATTAAATTAAAAATAATAATAACAAAAATAAAAACATGATAAAAATTGATGGGCAAGAGCCTTACCTCTTCCTGGACGAAAATCTTCTCTCTAATAGACGACTTACAAAAAAAACAACAAAAGGGGGTATGGATTTTAAAATATACTCACACACCCCTTTGTTGCCCATTTTGCGTGAATGCATTGCGATGAATTATGGACTGATAAACTAAATCTTCTTTAAAATGTCGGACAAGGGAAACTCGGCGGATGCGTCTTGTATCCAACGCGGCATATAGAATCCCTTCAGGAATAGAATTACTTCCAGAAGCGTGAAAAGATCATTTTTTCACAAGTCTTCTAACGGCACAAAATAATTGGGGGAACGCTATAAATCCAGCTTAAGTTTTCCAATCCTTGCAATCTCAAATTTTGAAGCAAAATGGCTTCACAACACTATCGGTTTCTCACTACATTCGAACGATATATGTTTTGGCAAGCGTCCAAGTTTCCAAGTTCCTGACGCGGGGAAAAAATGATCGGTAATTCACGGAATATGTCTGTTCCTTTAAGGAAAAGATACGTTTTGAAGCGAAAACAGAAATTTTCTGTTAAAATCAGAAAAAAAACTTCCTGAAAATTCAGGTTTTTTTTAACAGTGTGGTGTGATATTACTTATCGCTGCGAAAAAAAAGTCCCCATTGTGAAACGAGTTGAGCAATAGCTAATTCCCCGGTTAACAGGTTAAGCAAGTTTTAAATAAATTAATTCAACTACTTTTAAATATTTAAGTGAAAAATATTAAAGATATCATCATAAATGAAGAGAATATGACTTGTTGTAATCTTGGGTTTAGCTTTGTTCAAGTAAAACAAACTTTTATACTATTTTGTGACTGACGTTACATGAATGTGAGGACTAATTTATAAAACTTGTTTACAAAATAATTTTAACAGTTTGAAGCTTCTTTGTTGGCTTAATCTCTTCATTCATAAACTAAATTTCAATAAAAAATAATACTGTAGACATACCAGTTAATTTCATAAGTAAAAAACAGATGAACTTTCAATAGCTCTAATACAAGAAAACATGTGCACAAAATGGTGTTGTCAAAACTTACCTATAAAACTTACAAGAAATGAGTTTATAGCCTTTTTAGCGATATTTTATAAAAATTCATTCTTTTTTACATTATATGAAATCAAAAAACAATTGGTACATTGAATTTTTTTTTCGTGTGTGATGTCTCCAGTTTCGTGGAATTGCCCCTAAGCCATAGTAAATGCTTGGTTAAATATATTGAAAAATATTTTCACGCTAGAAGAGTATTTAAAATCGCAAGAAATATCAATTTTCAAAATCACCCCCAAAAAATGTCAGCAGGGGGGGGGGGGGATTGGAGAAATTTCAGAATGAAAACCGTTTGGCACTCGTGAAAAGGGGTGTAGTCTGCAGGGGTGATTGTGTTCTGGTATTTTACCGGATTTCCGGTGTTTTCATGATAGATTCTGGTATTTTCATGTTCGAAAATACCGGAAATAAATATTTCTAATTATGAAATTCAAGCCTCTTGCCAGAGCAGAAGGTATTAACTCAGAGTCATGAAATTTTTCTCAGTAATTAGTGTTAAAAAGTCACAAATTTTCTGCATTAAGGCTTGACATTCTGTGGATTTTAAAATATTTTGTAAAATTTTTTTTTTCGATTTTTTTCCAAAAATCTCTAAGCTTCAAGCCTCTTGCTTGAGCAGAAGGCATCAACGCAGAGTCAAGAAATTTTGCTCAGTAATTAGTGCTGGGGAGCCACAACTTTTCCCCACTGAGGCTAAGTGTTCTGTAGAAATTCAATTTTTTCGGCCCACCCTAATGTGCAATTCTGTAGACTAGGGGGGGGGGGGGAGCGAGTCATTTGTTTTTTTTTTTTATTTTTTCAAATGCAAATATAATGTCAATGCAATACACCGCCAACTCGGCTATTTCCATCCATGGACTGCAGTTTCGTGCTTATAATGCACTCATCAGCATGGAATAAGAAAGTAACCGAGTTGGAGGCAAAAATCCTCTTATTAAGCAAAGAGAGCCAAAAATATTGGTAGCTAATGTGAAATTAGAATACCAGCGAGCGACCGCACTTGGTACGGTACAACTCGTAAATTTAACTGGAAATAACCGAGTTGGCGGTGTATTGCATGTTCCTGCCTTAGCCCTTGCTTAGGGGCGGTTACTCACTGCTTTATGATGTCAATTGTTTTCACAAACCGATTTTCTTTTGTTTTGTCTCCAATAACTCAAGGTACCTCAACTCCTAAACATTTTTGCCAACTGCATCACTGGGTATGTAGGAGTGGTTTTTGTTGCTTTTCGATACAATAAGTATTAATTATGTTGACCTTCCCCTGTAACTTTTTAAAGGGACGAGACGGGATAAAAGCATAGTTCAGAAATTTAGTGTATTTAAAGTGCCAAAAACTTATACTAATTTCAATGTTGATTATTGTTTATGAATATATTATAAGTATTTATAAAGTTCTTATAAGTATTTCTTTTGGGTTATGATCAAAAGTAATTTCTTTACTTCAGACAACAGAAATTGTAATCAGCAGATTGGTACAAATACAAATCATAGATACAGTAAAAAAATAAAAGAGGCCTGTTGAAAGGGTAAAAAATATTTTACCCATTGTTACGTCTTAAATGTCGGGGCAATAAAACAAGGTTCAAAACTCATCTACCCGATGCTTGTAACGCCTTTCCGAAGTCAAGAGAAACAACAAAATAAAACTATGCATTCTTAAAAGGAAACAATTTAATTTAAAACTGAACATAACACAAGTTAAAAATAAAACATGTCACACCAGCCAGCGCCAGACCGACAACTGAACAACTCGGTCGTTGCCAATCCTCTTTTTTCAAAGTCTCTCATTCCCTGCCGTTGCCAATATACTCCCCCCTTTTTTTAAGTATAGTTGCTCCGGAAACCAACTCAGAAAACAATCATCAAGGTGGTACCGGAAGTTCCTTTTCGCCGAGCTCCAAAGGAAACACTCGCTGAATGGGACGTGTCCAGGTATTAGATCGAGTCTTTAATTTGACAGTCCGTACCTTTCCGTTCTTCCCTGGGATTAATTCAATGACCTTTGCCAAAGGCCAATCGAGCCTCCTCTTCCGGTCATCCCCAATCAAAACGATATCTCCCACTTGGACTCGGTTAGCTTCAGGGTTTTCCTTCCGTTTTTTGATGAGCATCCCAGATACTCGCTCCCGAGCGAAGATCCTGCATCAGCTTAGCTCGAAAATTGATCCTCTTCCTCATAGGCGTAGCGTGACCAAAAGTTTTGGAGGGGCACAGGTCAAAATTTTCAGAAGTGCTGGTGGAGCTTTTGACCCCCCTCCCCTCCCCCTAGATTTTTCGTAAGAGAAATATTCGCTCTTACTATTCCGATGAATTCAACATACAATGTCTTTTTTTTTCCTTTTTTTCCCCTCAGCTGCTAGTTTCTACCAGGGTCAGATTTATATTTAACCAGGTCCGGGGGGGGGGGTAACCATTTGGGGGGGGTCAGGGGGTTTGAGATATTAATGTATTTACATACAAGTCGGCGTATTTTTTGTTGTTTTCCGATGAAATTACATTGTTTTTGCACCCTTTGACACCCCTCCCCTGAGAAAACAGAATGGCGGGCATGGAGTTGACGGTGCGCTGAGCAGTTACAAGTATACTGCCCCGACTATATTTTTGGGACTTTTTTCATTTTGTGTCTTTTTCTCTGATTAAGTCCACCGTGTTTTTTTTTTTTTTTTTTGTTCTTTAATGCTCTCGCTGTATTTTCTTGTTCTTCTATGGGTTGACCTTGTAGTGGCATGGATATTAGAAAAGTGATGCAATGACCTTTTTTTAAGTAGGGTGTAGACTTGTTTATCCTTAATTTGGGGTGGGGTCCCCCCCGGGAATATTTTTGAAAAGTAGGCTCAAAATTCTGCGTTTTGAGGCCATATATGAAGTAGTTAAGATTAAAAATATGTGAGAAAAAACGAGGCAAACAAAAACTTTTTAAAAATTTTACACTCGATCGAAATAAAAATGGCTTGTGCTTCCACAAATCGCTGACAGACATTAATCAACCAGGAATAAGAGCGAGAGAAAAGAGGAAGGGGATTACAAATATTAAATCTGAGAAATTGCTGAAATGTTGCATTCTTAACTAAGTTATTTTCAGGGGTAAAACTTGCAATAGCAATGGAGGAGTTTCCTTTAGTCAAAATTACTACTTTTTGTTACTGACATTGATAGAATGATATGAAAAAATAACATGGGCCCGGAAAATACTTTAATTTTCCCAACAGTTTATTTTTTATTAATTTTTTTAAATACCCTACATTGAAAACGGGGCGTGGTTTTTGTAACGTCAGTGGTGCACCTACCAGCTCTTTCCAATAATAACACCATTTTGCTTGACTTGAGTTGTCCAATCGCAGGAATCTGTGACGTCACGACCTTCGTCATCTCACTACAACCAATTAAATTTCGCACTTACGTGCACCACTGACGTCATACGCAGATTTTTTTTTTCGGAATAGCATCTGCGCTCCGGTTAAAATAATTTATAAAAAATATATAACTGTCAAAAAATTAAAAAAATGGTTAATTCCTATGTTTTGAAGCATGCTCTTTCAGAAAAAAATACTTTTGAAATTTCGGAAACTCCCCCATTAAGAACACTGCCTTTGACCCTAGTGACCCAACTTGATATCTAATATAGGAAGAAATAGATCACTCTTTGGAAAAAGAAAAGAGTACAAAGGTAAGCAAAAAATAGTCATTTAAAACGCGCACTCTTTAAAATTATGAAAACGCAACTGTAGCAAAAAATGGCAGACAACGAAATAAATGAAAATTATATTAATAAAAAAGGAAACACAAAGAAAAAGAGGGGAAAAAAGAATATTAAAACAAAAAATGGTTAAAACAAATATCTTTGCTTAATCAGGAGTAAGTTATATTACAATGACGAAGGTTAAAAGAATTCAAAGGTAAGTTAAAAAAAAAAAGAATGTATTAAAGACGATCATAAGCAAAATCATTAGTATTCTTAAGTTTATCGTAGCTTATAAGTACAAACACGTTCTCAACAATGTAGTTAAGTACTACACAAACTACGTAACGTAAAATAGCTTTAAAATATGAAAAAATGATGTATTTTTATTTATTATGCATTATGAGAGAATTTTAGTCATTAGCCTGCATTTAGCATTTAATTTCTCTTTGATGTGTTATGACTGACAAATGCTCGAAAAAAGCGCTTAAAAGTTGAAATTTTTGATTTGGGAAAATAAAAATTAATTCTGTGCTAAAATCCATCTTTTATTACAAAAATTGACTTTTCACTGCACAACACAAGATAAGGAGATCGTCTTTTATCTTTCTCTCTTACAATGAGCCGGGTTTTGTGAAAAAAGTACTTTCTAGTTAAAATTATTTTAATATAATAAGCAGTGACATAATTATAAAATTTATGCCTGAAAAAGTTTCATATGAGGCAGCCAGAAGCAATGGGGTGTACTCTTAAGTGCCAAATTAAAAATATGGAAAAGTAAAGTCAATGATAGGAGTAGGAAGTAAATGGTAAGAGAACCTCTGATCTCTTTTGGGGATAGAGATGGTGCTAGTAGTCCTGGTAAATGCTGATCTATAGCACGACTCAGAAACCTTTTTCCAGTGAAAGTCTACCTAAGGTCTGATCTCTTAACGTGTTTCCTCAAAACTTGAGTTTTTCCTTTGCTTCTCATTGCCTTATACAAAATAGCATGATTTATGATTCCACAGTTCTCCGAATTATTTTAGTACAATAATCATAGAGGTAGAAAGTCAGGATAAAATATGGCACACGGGGGGGGGGCGGTACACCCTTTAGAGGCCTTTCATTTAACATTATTGGCAATCCTAAAGATTGCTAAAGATCCTACTCATTGCACAATCCTAAAGATTGTTTCCCTTCAGACGGTAATACTGACTACGTTAGTGGATAACCGGTAACGAAAACTGAAACAATCTTTTCCAAGATTTTCGTCCCCGTTTCGGAAAAAATAAAGAGCCAAACATTGAACATTTTAATAGTGGGCCTATATTTCCTCCCCCCCCCCCTCAAACATGCGGGTATAATACTTAAATCAAATTAATGAAAAAAAAACTGTAAATGAAACTGATTATGATTTTCGTTTCGATTTTACAAAACCTCAGGTTCTTAATTTTCAGTGTCCATCAAGTTGCCCCCCCCCCCCCCGACGCTACGCTTATGCTCTTCCTACAGTGACTTGCATCAATAGCATCTATGTCACCGACCTCGTGACTAACTATCGGACAAAAACATAGCTGGCGTAATCGGAACCAAGTCCTCCATATCTTCCTACAAATAGGTCAAGGGACGGGAATTAATTATACTTTCGCATTCGCCGTGGTCAGTTCTTCAAAGGTCAAATCAGCTTTACCCAAAGTTCTGCGGAGGAGTTCTTTAACTACTCGTACCAACCTCTCCCACCCAGCCGCCCCACCAAGCGGCGGTGGGCGGCAGAAATTTCCAGGTGATCCGTTGTATCTCGGTCTGTTGAGCTATTTTTTCCCAGTCAAGCTCCGACAAATCATTGTGTGCTCCACGAAAGTTCAAACTATTATCAGAATAAATTATCCGTGGTCTGCCTCTCCGGGCTACAAAACGTCTAAAGACAGAAGAAAAGCATCAGTAGATAAGGCTGTGACTAATTCAAGGTGTACAGCTCTACAAAGAGCACATGTGTACAAGACAACCCAGACTTTGTCACCCTGTTTTACGAAAAGGGGACCCGCCAGGTCAATCCCTACGACCTTAAAAACTGCGGAATCTTCTACTCGTTCTGCAACAGGGAAGAATCAAGAAACAGGGTCTGCAAGGGCAGCCTTAGCTTTAAAACGCTGACACTTGACACATTCATTCACAATACTTCGAACCGTTTTTATACCTCTTATTATCCAAAATCGTTCTCTGATCAAACTCAATAAGATTTGACTTCCTGCATGACAATTAATTCTATGAAAGTGCTCAATCAGCCTTCGTGTAAAAAGACATTTATCAGGAAGAACAGGCGACTTAAAAGTCGGTTTGTCAATACGTTTCGTTATTCGAGTCTTTACACGTATTATTTCATTTTCATCCTTGAAGACACTGAAGTTTGGAATAGTGCTCATATCAGAAATAAATTCAGTTTGTACAATTCGAATAATATGGGCTTCAGCGTTCTCTATTTCGGGTACTGATAGGTGACCATTTTTCCTACTCTCTTTCCGCGATCTCACATTCCCAATAAATCTCAAAATCCATGCAACTAATCTAATGATCGAATGAAAATTAGAAAATCTTTTGGCATACCAAGGGACCTGATTTTCTACTAAATTTATGTTACACAATTTAATCCTTCTCCTTTCTGAAGCGATCTCGGGAGTTTCAGTTTTAAGTATATCTGTAAAAGGCCAACTATCGGGGTTTTCTAATAACCAGGAAGGACCTTTCCACCAACGAGATTTAAGAAGTTGAGCGGGAGAACATCCCCGAGAAATCGAAGTCTGCTACATTTAACTTTCCTGGCGTGTGACGCCACTCACTTTCGGGGAAAAGCCGAATTATTTCTTTTACCCTATTCGATACAAAAACAGACCATTCCCCTCTATCCTTTATCCAGTATAAAGCTACCATAGAATCACTCCAAAAACGGTTCTCAAAGCAGGCATAGTAAAAGCCTGTCGCAGGGCATTAGCTAACCTGGCACGAATACAGCATGCCATCAACTCTAACCTTGGAATGGTTACTTTCTTTACCGGGGCAACTCTTGCCTTTGCTCTTATTAGCTGAACTCTTACATCATAGGAGGTTTCAGTCCTGAAAAATATGCACGCGGCAAACGCGTCTTTGCATGCGTCAACAAAAACATGCATCTCGGTAGAATCATTTATTTCTACATAATGTGGAACTTCTAAGTCACTCAAAGCCGAAATTTCACTCAACTATTTCCCAAATGCCTGTTGAATATTATCTGGCAAAAGTTCATCCCAGTTCAAATTCAAAGCCCATCTTTCCTGCAACAAAATTTTAGGACGCAAGGTGGCTGGACTCAATAGTCCAAATGGGTCAAAAATTTTCTGAGTAGTTGATAAAATTAATCTTTTAGTCAATTTGGAAACATCTATCGAGGAATCAAAATTCAAGTTACATTTTAACGTATCTTTTCCCATAAAATCCCAAGTACTTTCGTAACACCAGTACTTTTCGACACAAATTCACAATTCACATTACTTTCCCAATTCCTCAAGTTAAAACATCCCTGAGACAAAATCTGTTTAGATTTTTTTTATAAAATATACCTGCTCTTCAACACTTTTAACTCCAGAAACACAATTATCCACATAAAATGAATGTTTTAATTTTTCCGAAAAATCCCGATCTTCAAAAGGCACATTATCTAGCACATGAGAAATAGAAGCAGCCAATAAAAAGGGGGAAGAGGTAACTCCGAACACAACCCTACAATGTTGATAAACAACTTCTTCAGATTCTGAAGGGTAGAAAAAACTCAAGAAATCGCGATGCTCTGGTATTATACTCAACTGCAAAAAAGCCTTCTCAATGTCTGAAGAAAGCCCAATTGGGAAACTTCGAAACCTATCAATTATGTCAGGTATCAGCTCTATTAAATTTGGACCTTTATATAATATAACATTTAAAGAACCTTTTCAAATTCCTAAATGATGCATCAAAGACCGGGCGAATTTTCGTCGTAGAACATTCACTCTTCACAACCGGTCTGTGAGGTAGGAAATATCCTGTATCCAAATCACTAACTTTCTCTATTATATTTAAATTGTCTCATTCCTGAAAGATTGCTTGATATTCCCCCAAAATTAAGTTATCTCGTGCTCGTTAGCACCAGTAGCATAGCTAGGAGGCCCAGCGCCCGTGGCGAACTTGAAAAATTGCGCCCCCTCCCCTTAGAGGTCGCTCTGATGGGAGGTCATTGTGAATTCCTAAAATGTCCTTACTCCAAAAATTTTGATTTATTTATTCGAAAAATTTGCAGACAATGTTGCAACCTTTTTTTTTTCTTTTTGCTTTCTTTTAGCATTTTTAATGGTGCTCAATGTTCCCCCTCATGTTATGTGTGCATGATATGTCTGCTTGTTTGTTTTATTGGGAAAAATTCAAGTTTTATTTTTGACAAGTTATTTGTTCAATTTTAGAATTTGTCTCGCCAACAATTTTAGTTCGAGGCGTTCCTACCTTTCCCCATCTTTTCACATAAATTCAAAAAACAAATAAATCTTGCATTTCGTTATTGAACATAGTGTGTTTTTTTTTTCCACCCGACAGCTTTTGTTTAAAATGGAATTTGTTTTAAAACACTAGAAAAATGTATAAAATAAACATAATTTGTGCATTTTAAATAAAAATCAAAGCATTGATTCTATTGTACTTAGGAAATCAAAGAAAATATAAAAAGCATAATTAAACTGAAATTGGCTTAATAAATACGACTCCTTGCATACAGGCGAAATAAAAGTTCGCTATTTTAGGTCTCCAATTTTTTTTATGAATAAATACTTTTTATTTTAAGTATTTAAAATGTAGCAGAGACCCGCCGTTATTAAATACTAATATTATCTATGAGGGGAATTAGGAGAGGGGCAATTGTTCCCTCCGTGGCTTTAAAGTACCAGATGTACTTTCTTGATTTTTTTGAAATTTTAAATACAGCGCATACAAACACGGGACAACAATAGAGATGGTATTAGCGAGTACCACAACGACTGTGCTCGAACTGAGAATGATTAAAAAAACTGATTAGCACGTATATTTGTGTACCGTTTTAAAAAAGTGGCTCGCCCCACTGAAGTAGCGCAGAGTACATGCATCTTCCCTCAACATTCACTTGGCGTTTTCATGTTCATAGAAACAATAGCTATAGGGCAATTCCATCGTTACAGACGTAACAATCGCAGACTGAACACAAATAATTCTGGTTTGGGCTGATGAAAGTCTTCAATTTTTTTTTTTCCTGTAGTGTAACTTGATGATGTTTATGCTACATTAAATTTGCGTGCAGATTGCTTAATTACAAAAAAATACAGAAATTAAAAACTGCCTGTTACAGACGTAATTCCCAAAACAGCAAAAACTCGACTATGTCATATAACTTACAATATTCCTCTGAATTATACGGAAATTTTGAACTTTTTTTTAATGCGTGTTCTAGAGACTTCAAGCTTTCTAAAACCATAAAGATTGTGTGGATTTTGACTGCCGAATTTGTGAAAAAAATTCATAAACTTGTTACGGACGAAACAAAGTGGTGTTACAGACGTAACATCTCTGATTTGAAAGTAGAAAACAGTATTTGGAAGAAGGAATAAACAAAGATTTTTGTGCTAAAACAATACAGTAGCATTAACTAACACATTATTTGAATATTTTAAGTTATATTGTAACAGTTTTAGAAAATTTGGGTAAGTCTGGGAGAGTTGAGAGCATATGCCGATATGTCAACATGTAACAATAAGTTAATGCATCTTAAGACAATTATTTCCAAGAAAGATTGACACAAGAAAAGTTTAGAAGGGCCTTCACACAAATTTATTTGTATTCTTAAAATTAATGCATGATGGGGCTGCTACATAAAAAAATCTGGAAAAGTAAATTCCTCCCTGGAATCAGTGATTAGGAGAACTTAAAAATTTGAAAATGTTGGATGATATAGCAGAATACTAGTACCAAACTAAAATTTAACCATCTTGTTGACAGTTGGTCAATTTTGATAATTTTTTTTTTTTGAATGAAAAAATGTGTCCTTTTTCGTCTGACGTTTTCGAAATTCGAACGGCATTTTCGCAAATAAATTTCAATTACATGCCAACATAATTAAAAATTTCAAAATTAGAATGCCAGAAACTTTAGTACTCGTACCATATTATGCTATATACATGTATTGCTCATCCTGTGCTTTTTACCTATTTAATTGGAAATTTACTTTTGCTACGGACGTAACATAGAGCCATTTGTTATGTCCGAAATGTTACGTCTGTAACAGCATTAATTTAAAAACTAAATCAGTTGCAATATTTTTAACTATGGTGGGCAATTACTCTAAGAATTTGCCAAAAGGACCATTAAGAATTTTTTTAAATTTTGATTTTTTAGGACGTAATGACAACTTTTGCTTCTTTTTTGTTACAGACGTAA
Source organism: Uloborus plumipes (assembly GCA_038373865.1). Taxonomy (NCBI): domain Eukaryota; kingdom Metazoa; phylum Arthropoda; class Arachnida; order Araneae; family Uloboridae; genus Uloborus; species Uloborus plumipes. Next base: position 12,847 of record JAXGGA010001011.1, read on the forward strand.
CATCAAACTTCTTTTTTTTTAACTTCAACTACACCATTTAGATCAATTCAAAAGAAATTAATGAATGCATATTATTATAGTACCGTCTTAGTAGTTAAAATTGTGCTACAAGTAGTTTTATTTGTTTTTATTTTTCGATGAGAAATATGCATTTGAAACTTCTTTTTTCTGATTTTTACAAGTTCGTGAATATCGTACTTCCAACTAAGAAAACAAGTATTATTCTAACTCTCACCAAAAAACCAATGCAGGATTCTTAAAATATACATCTTAAGCTTTAAAATGATGTATAACATAGCAACATAACTTCAATATGAATTTTTGACCAATTGGTTTCACTTTTCATGGAATGGCCCTATATTTATTTATTTTGACAATAGAAATAGCACAAAACATATTGCACTGGCCTGATTACAAATCGAGCTCAATCCCTCCCAATAATACTAAAACGGTAATGAGTATAAAGAACAAAGTAGAGCTATATACAGTTTAAAAGTGAGAGCCCTTCATTAAAGTACATATAAAATAGAAAAATTTCCAAAATAAGAAATCAAAACTCACTAAAAAAGATTTATTTATCAATTTTTTTTTGAACTTTCGAACCTTCTATACTGAGCCATCGAAGCACAAACAGCGTTTGAAAACGTTACTCGTTCAAACCGCGCGCCGCTGTACTTGTGTTACTCATTTTTGGAATCTTCATTTAATGTAGATGCTCAGAGCCTGATTACCGCAGGGGCAAGGGGGGCACAGGTCCCTCCTCTTAGATTTCAGCGGAGCCCAAAATCTCATTACTTTATCCAACGTCTTCTAAATACTAAATGCCTACTGTATGTTTTACTATTAATGCTAAAAGCTTACTGTGTATGTCGACGCATATTTTTATCTTAATAATTTGATAGCATTATTATTATAATTTTAAAGTTTGATCTTTGCACAAAACTTTTATTTAATTCTGGTATTGTAAGAATTTTTTAACTCTTAACACGTAACTGATATGAAAAGGCAAGGCGGGGGCCATGAAATAGAAATGTGCCCTATGTCCAATGTCAGAATAATCAGGTTCTGTAGATTCTTGGTACAAATTTTTAGAATCGCGAAATTTGCAATAGCCGTTTTTCAGAAACCTCTTCCTCCCCATTCTGAGAAATACATATTATTCTCTCGCTAGTTTTCGCCACAGAAAACATAATACCAACAGAGACGTTATTTTCTGTCATCATACAATTGCATTCCAAAAATCTGTATCCGAAATGTTTTCAACAAAAGCTCGCCGATTTTCAAAATTGTAGAACGTTATTTCTGAAGTATATTACGTAATTGATAAGTTCAAGTGATATCGTGAAAAAAAACGGTTGGAAAGAAACGGAGGAGTTAACCCACAAAAACCTGATTTTGAGATAGTGGGCTTTAAAGTCAACAAACTCTGGCAAAAAGCATGGAGCTCTATATCAATATACCAATGATATGTTACCATGAAATGCTGATAGGGCTTAAATATTTTTGCTTAATGTAGAAAGCAACATATTTTACCATCACAGTTGGATAACTCATTTTTTTATGTTTTGTGGGTTAACTCCTTTTTGCATAACACCATCCATATAAGACCGACCGATTTCAGATCGGCCTATTATACAGACTCCAGACCCCATATAACTAAATTTTATCCTGCCAGATAGATTTAAGCTTGTATCCAACCAAAATCTACCAAAGCAATGTTGCACATTTTGTATGATTTGTCTTGTAGCTTGAGGGCGCAGTTTGTGCTGTTCGGAGTATCTTTCAAATTTTAATTTTTTATTCTGTTTGGACCAGACCAACTTTTTTTTTAATCGGTCAAAATGCCGCCCCCCTGGTTGCTGCGCCCGTGGCAAGAGCCACTCCTGCCAACCCCTAGCTACGCCACTGGTTGGCACATACGCTTATGCCTCTTCAAAGTTAATTTCAAAGTTCCCTATTATACGATAATTCCCTTATATCTGATTTAAATGGTGGTCTGACCTCATATCTGCCCCCCGGCAGTATTTTCAAATCTTTTTAAAATCTTCAACTACCCTTAAATGCTTCAACATATTCCTATCATTTTCAATAGGGTCTAAAATTCCTATCGACTCCAAAGACCATAATTCTTTAATCGAAAAGCTTTTCACGCATAAGGAAATTGCATTTGGCACACAATCGCACTTTTCTCGACCGTGAAAGGTTCCCATCAAAACATATCCCAAATGTGTCTTTAAAACATACAATCCCGATTCGAGCCTATCAGTTTTCCCAGTAAGCAAAGAGCCCGTGACATTCGCGCCTAAAAGCAATCCTATTTCCTCTTCGAAAGAGCTGTGATGAATGTCAGATACAAATATACCTTTTCGGCACAATTCAAGAATTACTCCTTGATCGGTAACTTTTGGCACTATTCCACAGATTTGACTCTCGGAAAACGCTTCCATGTGAAAGGAGAAAGATTCATCTAAAGAACTAATTGACAAATCATAAACATCATGCGTCTCACCTTTTGTTTTTCTCCCCCCAAACAGACCGTGTGTCATCTTTACTTTTAGGCTTCAAGCCCAACTTTTTTGCCACCTTATCACTGAGATAAGAAAACTGAGCAGCACCCGTATCGATAATTGTACGTACTTTCAATTCCTTATCCTTGAATTTCAATTTTGTAGTCAAAGTCATTAAATAAACTTCGCTAACGCAAGAGCTATTAGCTAATGATTTTGTTTCAACAACTTCATCATGACTTTTAAAGTTTTCTTCTTTGCGACTGGGACACATTAATGAATGGTGATTTCTATCACAATGCGTGCACAAGTTCTTTACTTTGCAAAATTGAGAAATATGACCCAAATTAAAACACTGAAAGCAAGCACCCCTTCTCATTAAAATCGTCCTTTTAGATTTTAAGTCCATATTTCTAGCAGCGAAACACTTTTCAGACAGGTGCTTCTTATTACAAAAAATCCAAGTAAAATTCAGCCTACCTGTATCTTCACAGTTTGAAGTGCTGCTGCGGTTGGAGAGTCTTCATTACTTTTAGTGAATTCTTTTTTCTTAGTAATGTTAGAATTTATGCCGAATCCAGCAAGTGCGAGCAATACCATTCCTTCACTTTTGACCTCACGCTGCAAAAAAAATCAGCAACACCTCTAAAGACCTTTCTTCACTAGAAGATTCAGTTCCGGAGTTTCTGCTTCTTTCCCATGCAATTAACATTTCTTCGGGTAAACAGGATTCTACCAGTGGAGTTAAAAAATTTCCGTTCTTATCTCGAGTAATTTTAAAACTTTCAAGGGCTCTTATCTTCGTTTCTAAATCATCATATAGCGTTGAAAGATCTATTTTCCCTTTTCCAGAAACCGCATTCTTCATCACCATATTCAACAGCTCCCTAACGTAAATTTGCACCAGTAAATCTTCCCTACCAAATCGTTCTTTAATCTGGACGATAGCCTTGGGGTTATTCGCAGCCGTCGCCGGAAAGCTCTGTACAACTCTCGCTACCTTCGAATCTGGAACCACCGACTGCAGGAAATATTGAAATTTGTATTCCGCTGGAATGCTTCGGTCATTGTGGATTTTAGAAAACTGGCTCCAAAAGGACAAGTATTCTTTTGCATCACCACTAAATTTCTTGAACTCTATCTTAGGCAATTTGAATTTTCGTTTCTCAGACACAAATTCAGCTGGTGCTGCGGAGTTCGTTAACACCTTTTCAATTTGTGCGGACAATTCAGCATATCTGTCGCAATATGTTTCGGCTGTTTCCGCATCAGCTTCAAACTCCTTTTCACCATCCTCTGTCTTCAATAAAACTTCGGTGATCTTCATCTGAAGTTCATTCAAACGAAGGAGTTTACCTTTCATTTGAGATTCTAAAACGGACAGAAAGTTAACATCCGGTATTTCTTTCAAAAGTTCCTCATCCACTCTATTTGCGCACTTGGTAAAAGAGGTTCTCAGGTACTTCCGCTGGGTCTTTATTTGCGTTACTTCCATTGCCCCACGTTGGGCGCCACTTTTCTATGTTACGTCTTAAATGTCGGGGCAATAAAACAAGGTTCAAAACTCATCTACTCGATGCTTGTAACGCCTTTCCGAAGTCAAGAGAAACAACAAAATAAAACTATGCATTCTTAAAAGGAAACAATTTAATTTAAAACTGAACATAACACAAGTTAAAAATAAAACATGCCACACGAGCCAGCGCCTGACCGACAACTGAACAACTCGGTCGTTGCCAATCCTCTTTTTTCAAAGTCTCTCGTTCCCTGCCGTTGCCAAGCCAATACCCACAAATATGAAACTGAGCAAAAAATGATAAAAACGTAGAAAATTGTTGCATCAAGAGCATTTTACAAACTTAAATCCTGTACAAAAATTGCAAAGCCTCCTGTAAAAACAAAATTATAAATATGTTTCAAATGGAGGTGGCAGTGTTTGTAATAACCAGACTTGTACTACACAGGCATGTCTTATTAAGTGCGAGTATTGTGATGAACTAAATTGGAAATGAATAAGATATTGCAGTTTGAGAATGTTATTACGTTGGAAAATATCTACTCCTAGCTCCATTATGACCAAAAATTGAATTTGAATATATTTAGAAAAGCACAAGGAGGTTCTGCAGAACTTTTTTTAATTATTTGGTGTAAAAATATAATATTGTGTGCTTTCGCTAATTTTAAATTTTTTTGAAATGTTCAAAAAATACCTTTTAATAGATAATTCAAAAAAAAAAAAAAAAAAAATCTTTTCTATACACATTTTTCATGGAGATTTTTTCAACAAAATTGTTTCAAGCAAATCCACCTTACTGTTCGGATTTATGCTAATTGTTTTGACTGTACAAAATTGAATGAAAGCATGTTCAAATCTGAAAGTCAAATAATAGAACGAGGTGTCCTCGCGGAGATCTTTCAAAAAAAAAAAGAAACAAAAAAAGTTTTCAAATAGGACTGTACACGCAAAAGTTATTGGGGACAGAGCCGGGGGATGGGGGCAGGGTTTTTTTGAACTGCTCAAAATTTAATGAAAATTTGTTAAATAAAAAATCAAATATGTCTGAGGTTCTGAGATCTTTCGAACAAAAAAAATGTTTGCTCGAATCGGACTTGTTCCCTCAAAAGTTACAACTGAGGAAATTAAACAAAATATTATTCCAATCAAAAAGTTGAATATGAGAGTGTTGTCCTCACTGAGATCTTTCGAGCAAAAAAAAAATATTTGAATCGGTCTATTCATTTGAATGTTATTGTAGGGAGGGGGGGGGCAGAAGAACAAACCAATAAACACATTGACAGACACAGTTTCCGCTGCTAAAAACCAAACTTTCCTATTTTCAATTTCTCTGTGTTTGTTTAATTATTTTTATTAAGCTGTGTTTTTTCTACTCAATTGTTTTGGGTATTTTTTTTCAGTGCATCAGGCCTTCTTTCATGATTGTTTTCACCTTTTTTCTACTTTTACAGAAAACTAAGTTAAAGTCTGCATTGATTTATAATTTTGTTAGTGTTCATTCCCGTTAAACATACAGTATAACTTGTAAAAGATATTCCAGTGTTTTTAAACAGTTCGAAATTAACATGCAATATGTTATACATTTACGTTACACAGACTTTTCGCGACAGTGACCAATTTTGTTTGAACAACGAGGTCCTTCCTCTGCGATTGATGTAATTTTCGAGATGGATAATTTTTCAGCTATTGACCATTCGTTTTCTTTTTAATATTGTTTTTCTTGATTTCAAATGAAAAACTAAATGTTTTTGCTAACAATGGGCCGATAGTAAAACTTCTTGTATCGATATTTTTTTCTTTTTTCAAATAAGTATACTGATATCGTAATCCATGACAATTTAATTTCTACTTGCGTTTCATTTTTTGTAAATGAGCTTATATTAGCCGCTCTTCATACTTAGTCATATTAATAATCCTGAATTATTTAACAACACTCTCTCCTTGCAAATAAAATGTATCTCTGCTCCCCCTATAGTCTTATTATTATTAATTCTTTACTCTAACGCAGTCAAGTAGAGTCTTTTACGCTCTTTGCGAATGACCGAACATGGAAATGATGAGAAAGTCGAGGGGCAGACAGGGAAAGCTTCAATTTCTTGCCAAGTCTTCAAATTTGACGACACCCCCTATCTCGAAAACGAGTGCATTTGATCTTTGAGTAAAAGACATGTCTCAGTATGCTTTTTCGAATGGTAAAATATTTTTTACCGTTTGCACAGGCTTCTTTCATTTTATTTTACTGTATCTATGTTTTGTATTTTATGTTAATCTCATAGGGTAATTCCATTGTGACTAACATAAGTTAGAACAAATTTTTAATATTATTTTCTGTTTGCTAGCCATATTTTTTGTCACAATGCCGAAAACAAGGTGTTATTCTTTTCTGCATAGATGAGTTGTTTAAGTTAATATAAAAAATAATAATATTACTTTTAATTTTTGACGGTTACGGAACATTTTGATCAACGTGACTAACATAACAGATTTGCAACCCTCTAAATTTTGCATTAAATTCATCAACAAAATTCTCTAAAACTTAACCAAAAAAAAATTTTTTTTCACTGATAGTATCTATGTGAAAGGTTATTTTCACATTAATAATTGTAAATTTGGCCTATATTTTTAATTATGTTGCAAAAATTAGTGTTTTAATAAAAATCGCCTGTAACTAAAATAACGTGACTAACATAACACACAATTAGACATTTAACTTTAAGTGTATTACAGGTAATATTAGTACAAATGTTAGACTGCAAACAAGATTTTATTGAAGCTTAATACACATGTTTACTTGTAAACAAAATTTCCAGTTTAATTTTGTAATAATGTTGGCGGGAATTCGCAGATGTTTGCGACAAGACTTTCGAAATTTGGGTTTTTTAAATTTAAAATTTGTCCTCATTTGCGGGAAACACAAAGATTGCTTCAGAGCTTTTACTCATGAAGAGTTCATAATCATTTTCATTCATGTTTAAAACCTACTTAACATATAGACTTACAAGAGGTAAATACCACCACAATAAAATTACCCACTGTCTTAGTTTTTGTATCTCTCAACAGTCCGGCAGAATTTCCTTCAAAATTATCAGCAGCTTTATCTTCCACAATTTCTATAAAACAAACTTATTTTCTTGGGATTTCATCCCCTGTATTTTTTAATGAACAAATTTTAACTTTCTCCATATTTACAGCATGTCATTCTTACCGAAAAACCTTTTTCGTGGATTCCCGTTTTCAAACAACAAGTCTAACTCTTTCTTTTCAACCATGTCCCTTTCACTCATCAACAATCAGTTTATCTTCAATTTTTACTTTTTTAATTCCTGAAATAATTCCGATGCATTAATTACCAAAGTTTGCCCACGTAAAATGCTGCTCCACACGTTGTACTATACATGAGGGCAAATTTCCATGATCCAGTGTCATAAAACTCTATGACCTGTAGATGCTGGAGGTCGTTAGGGTCATATCTGTTTTTTAAGTGAGCAGCAGCTCCATATGTTCATAGAAAAACTTATTGCACAGTGATACCGTACATAGCTTTAAAGTCATTTAAAATTCTTTCATTGAAGATGTTGACTTCATATGTCGATTACTTGCGTCGCAAATTACAGCATAAAATTTTGACCCCAAATTTATCATTTAAAAAAACTGTTTTGAAAAAAAATTACTGCAGTATATATGGTCACACTAATTTCTTCATAATAAGAGGTTCAAAAAATTAATTTTTTTCTAAAATAAATTGTTTGGTTAAGATTTAAGCATTTCTTGAACAGTCATGTTATGTTAGTCACAGTGATGTTATGTTAGTCACACACAATGATGTTATGTTAGTCACAAGTCCTATGATTAGAAAAAAGGAAATTCTTTGTGAACAACCATATCAATCAAACTGTGCCCATAACGTAGAAGAGATCAGGGGAAAAAATGTAAAAAATATTTTTTCCGGAAGGAAATAACTGAATTAATTCATGTTTTTGTGACTAACATAACACGTAAATCAGACTGAATAGTTACTAACTTTGCAATATTTATTTTATGATAAAACATAAAATATTATATATTGCTGTAAAGCAAAAGAACCATGCTTCAATAATTAAAAAAAATCATTATTATTTGCAGTGTTTTTTAACTGTATATGAATATGAAAAGTTAGAAAAATATGCGATGTTTTGGGTAACTGCATATCTTATCTTTACAGCCATTTTGTAGGTGTTTAGAGTAATATTTTGTGAGAATTGATGTTAAATGCTAAAAATTTGAAAAATTATCTTTAAAATGATATATCACACAATGTATATATTGGAAGATGAAAAAATCATGTCTAGGTTGACATTTACATGGAATTACCCCATAGTTAAAATGTATCAATTAGAGCGTTTTAGTTCATTTTTATCATCTGAAGTAAACAAATTACTTTTGTCTCAACCCAAAAGAAATACTTATAAGAACATTATTAAGAAATACTAATAATATATTTTAGAAGCAATAATCAACACTGAAATTGGTGAAGTAAAATGTATTTTAAGTGTACTTAAGTTCTAAAATATACTTTTATCCTGTCTCGTCACTTTAAAAAAATACAACGGAACTTCAAAGAGTGCATAATTAGCATACCCAGTAATGCAGTTGGCAAAAATGTTTAGGGGAACTCACCTTGAGTTATGGGGGACCCACCAAAAGAAAAGTGGAAAGTGGTTTGAAAACAATTTACATTATATTTGCATTTTTTACAATTAAAAAACCAAATATCCCCCCGCCCCCCATACTACATAATTGCACGTACGCCTTAAAAAATGAATCAAAACATGCCAATAGGCCCAATTGTCACCTTCTCACCCCCTTAAACGGTATACGCCCGAAATGTCGCAGCCGAAACGTCGCCGATCCAAAATGTCGCGGTCCAAAATGTCGCCGATCCAAAATGTTGCCAGGCCAAAATGTTGCCGGTTCAAAATGTGGCAAGCCCAAAATGTCGCCGGTCCAAATTGTCGCAAGCCCAAAATGTTCCAAGCTCAAAATGTCGCCTGCCCAAAATTCGTTTTTGTATTTAGCACCCAAAACTTAAGAGTACAAGAATGTTTTTTAGCACCAAATTTGAGAAAAGTTATCTTCGTTAAAGATGAGACTGCACTAAATGAGTTCTTTGAAAAACTCCAAAAAAATTCTACTGTCGTGACTCATAACTCTTGGGCGTTTTCACGAATAAATAGTGTACAGACAGACATGTGTTTCCTTACCTACGTTAACTCATTTCACGCGACTCGCTTTGTACCAGTTGTAAAATGAATAAATCTAGAGCCAAAGATACTGCTAACTGATATCAATAATATATTTTAACCGGCCCAAACAGAAAAACAAAAAAAAATTAATTATACTTGTATCTCTTTTTTTTAATGTCAAAGTTTACTTCATATGTGAAAATTTCTGTCAAGATTAAAGATGCAAAATTTATGGAAATTTTGAAGCCGGCGGGAAAAAAAACATCATTTTTCCAGTGTTTTCTGGAAAAAATAACAGTATTGAATTTTACAAACTAAAATGTATTTAGCAGCTATATTTCCCAAAACAAGTATTTTTAAAATGCAAAATACTTCATGATGTATGCAATTGATGTTATGTTATTTTTTGTTTTTGTCAGAAACATACGTAAAACTTTTACTGTGGAAAAAAATATCCAATAACATTCTTTGTTCGAAACCCCAAAAATTATGTAAACAAGCCAAATCATCCATTAAATGCAAATGTTTGGTAAATTTGCTTTTTTTTGTTAAAATGTGATATATATATATATATATATATATATATATATATATATATATATATATATATATATATATATTATATATATATATATATATATATATATATATATATATATATATATATATATATATATATATATATATATATATATATATATATATATATAGTTACTTGTATTTATGTATTTATGTATTATGTATTATGTACAGTAGGGTGGAGTGAAAAAATCAAAATGTAATAAAAGCTTAGTGTTAGCACGGAAAAGTTGCCTTTTGTATAGATATTGAGTTATGCAAAAGCATTTTTAAAACAAAATATATCTTCAGGGTCCGCTTTGACCTTAAAGTTGAGCATTTTTGCATCGAAACTTACATAAGTTACAACAATGTCATCAAAAATCGAAATTTGATAAAAGATAAGTAATAGTGCGGAAAAGTTGCCTTTTGTATAATTATATTTTCATTTAAAAGTATTTTGCAAATAAAATATATCTTGAGGGTCCGCTCGCGCCTTGAAATTGACCATTTTTGTATCAAAATTGACTAAATTGCAATATTTTCATCAAAAATCAAAATTTGATAGTAACTAAGTAATAGTGTAGAAAATGTGCCACTTGTATATGCATTTCGTCATGTAAAGTTATTTTTATTGCAAAAAATATCTTGAGGCTCCACCCGCGCCATAAAATTGAACATTATTGCACCAAAACATAAAAATATTAATGATTTAACCAAAAATCAAAAGTTTTCAAATGTGATGTAATAGCACTAAAAAGGTGGCTTGATGTGTAAATTATATTCCAAACATAGGTATTTAAATTACAAAATACATTAAAATATTTCGCACATGCCTTGAAGGTACATTACAATACTTGAATAACATAACAATACTTTGCACTCTGAGAAAATGTATTAAAAGTTATTTCTTTAAAAATATTAGCTTTAACATAGATTAATTATATTTTATATAAACAAAAATTAACGAGTAAAATAATTTCTTAAGTATAATAATTTAAAAGAAGTGGCTCTCTGCTTGGCATATGAACGTTGCTGCTCCAAATTGTGAATTTTACAAATGATCGACTAAAAGTATTAAACATAATACTATGAAAACCGTGAATCTAATTTTCAACAGCCACGGAAGTTACACAAAAAAAAAAATAAAAAAAAAAAAAAAAATTAAGAAGTTACAAAATGAATGCTAAAACTGTTGAGCCCTCAAACCATTATCAGCAAACTAACAAGCAATGACACATAGATTTGAGGAAAAGTTGGATTGAAGATCAGTTTGATGACTGACAGTATTCAGCCTTAGTGTTAAATTGTGGCATAAGTTTTCTGGATTCTAATTGAACTCGAATGAATCCATCTCTGTTGCACGCACCACAAACCGTAGACGATGCTTCTGTGACTAATTTAACGCATCGTTCCACTGCTTGAGTATGGCATGGGAGGGTTTGAAAATCAAATAATTCAGAAGGTATGCCATTAAGTACCATTTCTTTTAAATCCTTATCTGGAATCCCAATTGTAAGTGGCGGCTCCGTATTTTCCCAATTTTGCCAATCGATGAGTTCATTGTAGTCTTTAGCATCGAAATTAACATCTGGAATTATAAATTCTCGCAATCCAATTGACTTCTTTGATCTTGCCGCTATAATTCGACTCAGACCCAAGTTCTCTGACGCATTTTCGATCATCTGTGATCATCTCTACCAATATGTTTTCTGGATTCCCAAAGTAACCATTGCGCTGAATGACAGGATCAATCACAGCTTTCAATTTAGTAGAGAGATAGCGAGATTTTTTTATTGTTTCAAAGAGGTGCTTGGAACCATACTTGCAAGAGTGGTTAATTTTGATGGTAAACCACATTGGTGCATATACTTTCATAACATACTCTGTAATGTGTATAAGTTCTGTGACGGACTGTCAGTTGTCATGTACAGCCATAAAATTCTATTTGCCGTCGTTAACCACCGTGAGTGCACTAATGTTCCAGGTGCTCGTTTTGACAGATTTTCAGAGCACTGGCCGCTAGCCACAGCTTGAAAACTATCGAATAAGTGCTGTTGATCAGTGCTCAACTCATTTTTATTTACACTGCTCGACATTGAAAATGCAACACCAAGAAGGAGTGGTCAGAAATTGATGAAATTTGGCAAGAAGACAGAGACAGCATGGAACAATAAGTGATATTTTTTTCAAAATAAATAAGCAAAATTTAGAGCGAAGACGGCGTCGGCTCAGTAAGAAGCAGGACCACCGCGGACAGCGATGCACGAAGAAACACGTCTAGGCATGGAGTCAATAAGCCTGCGGATGGTGTCCTGAGGGATGGCACTCCATTCCCTTTCAACCATTTGCCACATTTCGTCCTCTGTACGAGGCAGTGACAGGTTCTGCAAACGGCGTCCAATCACGTCCCACACATGTTCGATTGGTAACAAGTCAGGAGAGTATGGTGGCCAGGAAAGCATCTGTACACCTCGTAGAGCATGTTGGCTGATTCGAGCACTGTGAGGTCGGGCGTTATCCTGTTGAAAAATTGAATTTGGCAGACCCTGAAGGTAGGGGATTGCCACCGGCCGCAGTACATTATCTACATATCGTTGGGCCGTCATAGTGCCCCGAATACGAACTAAAGATGATACGGAACTGTATGCAATAGCGCCCCAAACCATTATGCCTTGTTGTCGCGCTGTGGGGCGTTCCACAGTTACTGCCGGATTCGATCTTTCTCCACGTCGACGCCACACACGTATGCGATGACTATCGCTGGACAAACAGAAGCGGGATTCATCTGAGAACACTACGGTTTGCCATTCTGCCATCCACGTCGCTCTGGTCCGGCACCATTCCAAACGTTGGAGTCTGTGCTGTGAGGTCAATGGCAGTCTTCTTTGCGGGCGCCGTGATTGCAGGCCACGTGCAACCAGTCGACGGGAAATGGTTCTGGTCGACACAGGAACATCCAGGGTACCTTGCACGTGCTGCAGAATCGACGTACAAGTGACTTGCGGGTCCGCCACAGCTTGTCGGTGAATCCGTCGATCCAAGCGGTCTGACGTCACTCTGGCTGCACCTGCACCCTTCAATGTAGCTACATTTCCTCTTTCCAACCATCTCCGACACAGCCGATGCACAGTGCTTGCATCCATGTGGGTATCAGCTGCAATTTGACGTATGGACCAACCTCCCCTTCTCAGTCCGATCACCATACCCCTTGTAAAGTCGTCTATATGCTGGAAGTGTCTTCGTTGAGGACGGCGTGGCATTTCCTCCTATCACACGTATCCTTCGAGACAAAAACCAAATTTTTCCGATAATTAGTCTGGCAGAAAAACCAACATGAACATAGCCCACTTTTCAACTTCATTCTCTTATATCTTACTTCACGTGCGTCGGAGAGCTGCGCATTTCATATCATTTGCTTAACTCAGTGACGTGCGTCTACGGTAAAATTTGCATGAATTTCTGACCACTCCTTCTTGGTGTTGCATTTTCAATGTCGAGCAGTGTATGTTCGGGAGATCAACTTGAATCGGTTGAAACTGCGCAATCGACAACTCTTCACATCCATCCAATGCTTTGCCTATGATCCCACAGAATGCACGTGGACCTTCAGTTTTACCGTCTAAGCATTGCAGAAGGTGTCGTAACGGGAGTTCGTTAGAATGAAGTTGGCATACTAACCATTGCAACGGTTTCTTAAAATGAATTTCGAGCAGTCGAATTACTCCTCCCTTTCTTCCAACATTTACGTTGATTTCGTCACATCCAACTGCTTTAAAATTATCAACTGAAATTTTACTGTTTGCTATATAGTCAGTTATGCTTCTGGTAATGTTTATCGCTGTACAACTAGGTGGAGTCACGTGGGCAGGGTTCTTGGATCCAGGTTCTTGAACCAATGTAATATGCTCTACAACTACTGTTTTACCGCATTTTTTGCCATCTGAACTTGCAATTTGTAGCGTTTTATCCTTTCTACCATCGAAATACAATGCACGAAGAGTTTTTAGTGTTTCCGTCTCCTGTACAAGTACTTTTATCCTTTTCTTCTGCTTCTCTCGAATGATTTTGCTGCGATCAATCACACGAGAAGAATCTTGCTTCGTAATTAAACCCACGTCCTTAAGCACAGCACTAGCGATTGATGCTGCAGCTCTTTTAGAAAGACCATATGTGTCACATTCCCTTGCTACTGTTGGCAAAGGAACTCGCATTTGTTGAGAGCTAGATGGTTGCTTCGTGGAACATGTTGGCTTCTCAACTTCTGCTCTAAAAGTTGAAGAAGTAGCCATGAAAGTGTCATCATTCATCTTCATTTCTGATGAACTTGAAGTTGATTCTAAACGCATTGGCATTTCACTTTCAGTTTGTTTTGAAACTTTAGATAGGCGAGCATTGATTTTTGATTTCCTCTCTGCCTTTCGTCGAAGTTTTTTTGTTGAGATTAGGTCAACAGTGCTTATGATCATTTTTCTGACAGTTCTCTGGTCATGAAGAAACCTTGTTCCTACGAGACTTTTCACACCTGCAAGTGGAACATTCACATTTACACGACGAGATGCCAAACAATTTGCGTTTTGCATCCTCAGTGAATGCTTCTATTTTAGCCTGACGACGTTCACCCATCTGTTTTCGTATTGATTTCAAAATTGATTTGTACTTGGCATGGTACGCACAAATGAGTTTAAGGACACGACCGTGCGAAACTGTAGGTATTGAAACTTTCGCCCACAGTTCTTCTATATGTAAAACTATCGCCTCGGAGATTTCAGGTATCGTGGGCTCTTTCGTTGTTTCAATATGGCTTTAACTGGTTCCTTACATGTAAATAATATTTCATCATGTCTTCATAAGTGGGCAAAACCAACTTACTCAACTCTTTTGGTGTTCCAAACACAGGACACTGTAAATTTGTTCTCGTTTTAATTTTACTACGAGTAGCCATTTTCGAAACAAATCGACTAACAAACCGACATTCAACAGTTCACGTACACTAATTCGAGAAAACTAAATGTTCGAGGCACAAGCTCAGTTAAAATCTATGTTTGCTAAATTTTTTCTTGGATGACATGCAAAACAGACGTCACATGGCAGTAGGTGAATTCATTCCTCAAATTAAGAGTGAGAGGGAGGTGAACTATCCCCATACGCAGACTATAGAAGTGAAGGGTTTCAAGGAAGGGTCCCTCGGAATAAACAAATAGTGAAGATAAAACTCATGCTTCTGACTTGGTGGTATTGAAACTTTTTCATGACATTTGTTACTTATTTACGGGAAAGAGAAGGAAGTTATAAATACTGTAGTTAAAAAAGCAAGATTTTTCAAGAAAAAAAAGGGTAAAAGCTGGTGTTTAAAATGAAATAGAGAGTATAAATTTATCAGTTATGTGTTATACATACTACATAACATTTGTTAATATACACTGAAGTGACAAAAGTCATGGGATAGCAATATGCAAATTTTCAGATGGCAGTAGCATCGCATAGAACAGGTATAAATGCGCAGTGCTTTTACAGAGCTTTCATTTCTGTTCAAGTTATTCATGTGAAGAGGTTTTAACGTGATGATGACCGCACGACGTGAATTAACAGACTTTGAACGCGGAATGTTAGTTGGAGCTAGACGCAATGGTCATGCCATTTCGGAAATCGTTAGAGAATTCAACATTCCCAGATCCACTGTGTCAAGAGTGTGCCGAGAGTATGAAATTTCAGGCATAACATCCCACCATGGACAGCGCAGTGGTCGACCGCCTGCACTTAAAGATCGAGACCGGCGACGTCTGCAAAGAGTCGTAAATTCTAACAGACAAGCAACACTGCGTCAAATCACCGTAGAAATCAATGTGGGACGTACAATGGACGTGTCTGCTAGAACTGTGCGGAGAAATTTGGATTTCTTGGGCTATTCCAGCAGAAGACCGACTCGAGTGCCTTTACTGACAGAACGACATCGCTTGCAGCGACTCTCGTGGGCACGTGAGCATATCGGTTGGTCCCTAGATGAATGGAAAACCGTGGCCTGGTCCGATGAGTTACGATTTCAGCTGGTAAGAGCCGATGGTAGGGTTCGAGTGTGGCGCAGACCCCACGAAGCCATGGACCCAAACTGTAAGCAAGGCACTGTTCAAGCTGGTGGTGGCTCAGTAATGGTGTGGGCTGTTTTTTCATGGCATGGACTTGGTCCTCTAGTGCGACTGGACCGAACATTGACTGGAAATGCTTATGTGCAGCTACTTGGAGATCACTTGCAGCCATTCATGGACTTCATGTACCCAAACAACGATGGGATTTTTATGGATGACAATGCGCCATGTCACCGGGCCACAACTGTTCGCAATTGGTTTGAAGAAAATTCTGGACAATTCCAACGAATGATTTGGCCACCTAGATCGCCCGACATGAATCCCATTGAGCATTTATGGGACACCATCGAGAGGTCTGTTCGTGCCCAAAATCCTGCCCCATCAACGCTTTCACAATTATGGACGTCTATCGAGACAGCATGGCTCAATATTCCTGCAGAAGACTTCAAACGACTTGTTGAGTCCATGCCACGTCGAGTTGTTGCACTTCGCCGGGCAAAAGGAGGGCCGACACGATATTAAGAGGTATCCCATGACTTTTGTCACTTCAGTGTATATACTTAACTGATGTTATACTACATAACATTTTTATAGCATATTTTTTCTATAATAACTTTTGTTGTATTTAGTGTAGAAAAAAATAAGTTAATATTAAAGCACTATAAAGCGAAAGCAAGGTTTTTGAAATTCAAGGTCAAAACGGCCGTAAGAACTAAAAAAATTATATATGTAAATATTTTAAATTTCTCCTTTTTAATATTAAATCATATTTTTTCCCCTCCACAAAAAGTTGAGCATCAAAAATAAAAATTATCTGCATTAAAAGTGGAATTTTACGAAAAAACTAAAATTTGCAGATTTCAAGGTCAAAGCGGACCCTGAAAATGGAAAGCTAGAGTAAAAACATTTTAGCCCCTTCTTTTTGGGACCAAATGGCAACTTTTCCGCGCTAACAGAAATTGAATTTCGAAAAAAAAAATTGCCTGTACTTTCACTCCACCCTATTGTACAATATATAAATAAATATTAAATGAAAATATTTTCATTAAATTAATAAATTTTTAGTTTATTATTTCCACTGATTGATATTGTTGATAGTATCATATATGATATTTCTGTTCTGGTTTGAACTGTTAATGAGAGAGGTACTTCGGTGGACAGGGAAAATAAAATACAGGGAGAACTCTCACTTATGCGCCGGTCCAAGGGACCAACAGAAAAAGGCGCATAACTGAGAGAGACGCATAAGCGAACAAACCTATTTAATTGTCTAAAATGCAACATAAGTTCTAATGAGAGTATGAAAAAGAATGTTTCTGTAGAAAAAGGAAATATTACTACGGTTTGGCAATTACTGTAACGTAACTACAATGATAAAGAGAAAACAAAAATTGTAGCGTACCTATTCACAAATTGCTTCCTTTAAAACGATACATAATAGATAATTGTCCCTCTCCAAACTCTGGAGTATGTGGGAAAAAGGCCTTCCGTGTGCAATAAAGGCGAAAGATTAAAGATGAAGTGAAGAGACATGTTTATTTTTTAAAGAAAATAAATTAAATTTTTTACATTTTGCGAAAAATTCGTTATTTTAAATATTTTACTAAGTTAACATATTTTCGGATTCGGGTCTTTTACGAGTGAGACAGATACTTAGTTTTACACCAAAAACAAGTGAAAAAAAAATTTCAGAAAAAAAATACAGATAAAAAAAAAGTCTCCGATGATTTTGGGAATATTTTAGTTAGAGAATCCCGCAAGAGGTACCTGCAGTGCAATTTTTTTAAAAATATTTTTGAAGTTTCCTCATTTATAGCTCTTGAGGAAAATGTTATCGATAATATATGCTCCCTTCTCCTCCAAAAAAAAAAAAAAAAACCTGTGAAACTGTGGAAAAGTGAAAAAAAAAAAAAAAAATAGGGAGCTATTTCCAAAAAGTGGTGGAAACGGTTATCATGTTTGGATTCAGGAGGTTCTTCTACATAAGGATTAGCAAAAAAAAAAACGTCAGATGTGTAGTGATAGTGTAAATAATTTGTTCGGAATTTAAGATTTAACCTTAAAAGCTCTTTACTTTTGAATATTATGCAGGATTGCATAGAACCAAAAAAAAAATGTTTCAACAAAAAAAATTAACTTCGTTGTTTACTTCAGTAAACTTTGGAGGGAAAAAAACGCTTAATGAAAAAAATATAGAGAGACAAGGATTGATATTTTGTGTAACTTTAGAGCTCATCCGAGAGACCTAACTATTTTTTAAAATTTGAAATGAAAATTTTTTGTGTGGCATAAGTGTGAATTGGGGCAACTTTTTATTAATTTGAAATTTTAAATTTCCAAATCTTACAAAAAAAAAAGGTTTTTTTGATACTCTACTGTGTGATATTCATAAATAAAAATATTAGTATTATTGTATTTGTGAAGCGTTGGTGACTGGACCGTTTTTACAACACCAAAAAGAAAAAAAAAAGATAGCCAGCAAATCTTCACATAGCACTCTGTTAACATGATAGTACAAATAAATAATTACAATTAATAATTGTAGAAAATCGATAGATTTATGTGTATACATTTATATATATATATATATATATATATATATATATATATATATATATATATATATATATATATATATATATATATATATATGTATATGTATACTGCCGTGGGCAGGTAAACGGCAGTATCTACAAAAATGAGTTTTCGAGATAATTGAAGAAACGCGTTTTTGATTTCCCACGAAGATCAATAAAACATTGAACTTCGAACATAGGCGATACTATATGTTTATACCGATATATTTTTTGGGTAATCGATTGAATTTTGATTTTGCAAGCGCATAGAGAGGTAAAGCAGATACTGCCGTTTACCTGCCCTTTTCACTCTAATTGTCATGCGGAATTGACTGGCAGTCGGCAGTAACTGCACAGTATGCTACTAAATGTCCAGTATTTACATATTCGACAACATGCGGAGTAGATATGTTATTACGAAATGTATTATTGCATTGTGAATGATATGTTTTATTTAAAAATATACATAAATACCGTGTATCCACTTGATATAGATTTAATATAAACGAACGCAAAATATAATTAAAAAATATAATGAACTGTATTGTATTATGCAAAATATGATGCAAAACTTGATGATTCTTCAGCCATTTTTACTTCCTTTTACTTAGTAAAGGAAGTATTGTGATCACAAAGAAAATTTCACTCAAAATTCGTTCTAAATTTTGATTTTGCTCACCCCCGAATGAATGTTGAGTAGTTTTTTCGACCTATCAGCACCTGCATATGTACCTACTAACATATAAACAGCCGAAATATCCTTTTCGACCATGCCCCAGCTATTTACGACGAGTTTTCTCGTGACGTCTGTATGTACGTATGCATGTACGTATGTATGTATGTTTGTATGTATGTGCGTATGTATGTATGTATGTCCGCATAACTCTAAAACTATATGCCGTAGAAGCTTCTAGTTTGGTATGTAGGCACTGAGGGTGGTCGTTGTGCACCTCCCTTTGTGGTTGCATTCAAATGTTCCCAAGGGGGTCTTTTACCCCTTTGTGGGGTAAATCCATGTTAATTTCAATGCAGATTGAGTGATATGATTTGGTGCAACCACTTGGCGATATATCGCCAATTTTTCTGTCGCCAAGCGTTTGTCGCCAAGTTGGCGACAAATTTGGCAAAAAAATGTTTTTTTTTTTTAATTTGGATTTAATTTGGCGCTATTGGGCACATTTTGCGAAAA